>JAKUCV010005632.1:0-114933 GCA_028386065.3 Turnera subulata | reverse complement strand
ATTTTACAATTATTGCCGGACGTTACAAGTGCCTACAGGGTCACACACATAGAACCGTTGATTCGAGCAGGTGGTTGAACCGTGGTTGGACCATGGTTGGACCGGGTATGGTTGGACCATGGTTGAACCAGGGTCGTTTTTGGTTCAATAAATGTCTGATTCATTGACCAGATGTTAGTGGTGTGAGATGTTGATAAGGATTGGTGCATAGATTATTATTTGATGACATAATTTAGTGGGAGGTGGACCAAATATGTTGGCCACCATTGTCTCCTTTAGCCTTATGCATCATGTGAGTGGGTGAAGTGTGTGTGTGATCTGATCACTCACGTTTTCTTCTCTCTTGGCTTGAGTTTTCAGAGCTCTCAAAATACTCTCACAGCCTCTCTTCTTCTTTGTGAAAGAAAGAAGAGAAAAACACCACAACACCTAAGCTTCCGGTTTACTCTTGCTAGCACATCAGTCCGGGGGAGCTCGAGGCTTGTTTCGTGTGACGATACCAAGCCGATCACGGTTCGTGTGGATACCGTAGAGGGGCGAGGCTTTTTTCTGGCTCTAGCTGATTCCATACACAAGTTAGGTGAAAGATCCTAACCTTCCAAGTTTGTAAATTTTGTTATACGGTTTATGCATGCTTCACTTGGTTCTTGGTCTGTTTCCCTTGCTTCCGCTGTTTTGCTTGGTATATGAATGTCATATAGCTTAGGGAAACTTACAGTGGTAGCGGAGCCTCTTGTGAAGCTCTAAATCGGATTTATGTGCATATGTTGATATGTTCATGCATATATATATATGATATGTTATATGTGATGTAGCATGATCATTATATGTTGATTTCAATTATATGTATATATATATATATATATATTGTTGTTGGATGTGTCAAAAGTGTTTTGACAACATGAACTTGATTGGTATGTGATATCAATCAAGGAGTTCTTGGCAGTAAGTCGAAAGAGTTCGACTAGGAAAAATCGAGTGTCAGTTTGTGTATAGAACGATTGTCGTTCTAGTACAGCTAGGCCATAACATCGATGTTGGTGAGACCAACATCGATATTTGCATGAAGTTTAGCCTTGGTAGAACCTTCATAACATCGATGTTGTGTGTCAAAACATCGATGTTCTGATGAAGTTTAGCCTCGGCCGAATCATCACAACATCGATGTTCTGTGACCAACATCGATGTTCTCATGCAAAATTCTCAAAACATCGATGTTTAAGAGTTAAACATCGATATTATTTGAGCTCGGCCAAATTGGTTTGAGTTCCAGAGCTCCAACAACATCGATGTGTGAGTGTCAACATCGATGTTCTTGACTTCCAGAACCCAAACATCGATGTTCAAATGTTAAACATCGATGTTATAATGCTATTGCCAAGATATTGAACTTTCAAGTACTCAAAACATTCGATGTTTAAGTGTTCAACATCGATGTTCTTGAGCTACTGCCAAATGGTGGAGTTCTAGTACTCAAAACATCGATGTTTAAGTGTTCAACATCGATGTTCTATGCATTCAGCAACCTCCAACATCGATGTTTGAGTGTCCACATCGATGTTTTGCAGATTCGCAAACTCCAAACATCGATGTTGAAGGGTTCAACATCGATGTTGTGGAACCCAGTAACTTCAACTGTGAATTCGGGGCAGAAGGAGGCCGAATTGGTGTCTGGACTGAACAGCAAAGTTCTAGCCCTACTTCGTAGCTTTCCAGGGACACCAAGTTTGCACAAATCCGAGCTCTACAGCTCTGGATATGGCCGAAATACTGAGTACTGCTAAAATCTTGAACTTTCAGAATTCAACAACATCGATGTTTGAAAGTTCAACATCGATGTTATTGAGCTACTGCCAAAAAGTTTGGAGTTCAAGAATCTCAAAAACATCGATGTTTAAGAGTTGAAAATCGATGTTCTTGAGCTACTACTAAGTAGTTGGAGAGAATCAGATTCTCACAACATCGATGTTACAAGTTGAACATCGATGTTCACATGTAATTTTGGTTTTCCAAATTTACAAACACCAATGTATGATTCATCAAGAACTTGCATATAATGTATGGAATAATATATTGGTGAAATATTGAGTTCTTAGTTGCCTTTCATGATAAGCACTCATCAAGCTTAAGATCAACAATTGGTAGGTTTTTGCCAAAGCAAGGTGCCATTGTTTATCCTAAGAAGGTGCGAGTGGATAATTGTAATATCTCGACTGCTTATTGTGGGTTTGGACTTAACTAGGTTATCTTAATAGGATTAAGGACCTAGGGGCAAGGGTTGAGCAAGTCTATAAGATAGACATGGACAAGGTGTTGTTCACTCAACTATCCAAGAGTTACAGAGAGATGTAATTGACAAAGAGTTGTCTACCTAAATAGCTACGATATAGGTGATCAGCCCTCGCTGACTTATGTTGTAGTGAAATATGGATCTTGGCCTACTTATATAATTGTCTTGATTTATGTAGTAGGAGCACATTTAATAGAATTCCTTATTAAATGATTTATATGCATGACTATTATTTGTGTGAGTTGATCATTGTTGTAGAATTACCATAGCACAAAACACTAGCATTTATTATTGCGATTGGTCCTTGAGTAGGACAAGCTGAATAGGAATAGTTTCCTAGAGTGGCATCACATTTTGAGGATAGTCTTCAAACAAGAAAAATTTGTATGTCCTTGAAGGGCCTGTTCTTAATGAATTGGCGCCTAATGCTTCTAGGGCAGAAGTAGATGCTTGCGAGAAGCATGTTGATGATGCATTGGATGTTGCATGCCTTATGCTAATTGCCATAGACTCTGAGCTTCAGAAGCAAGATGAGAACATGTGGGCGTTCGATATGATCGAACACCTGAAAATGCTCTGAGGAGAGCAAGCAAGGCATGGGAGGTACGAGACCTCTAAGGCATTGTTCCAATGCAAAATGGCTGAGTTATCACCCGTTAGACCTCATGTGCTCAAGATGTTTAGATACATTGAGAGCCCTGAGGGTCTTGGTTTCCTTGGAGAAGGAAAGGGTAAAGCAAAGTTTGAGAAGAAGAAGAAATGTACCAAAAGGTTTGGTGCATGTGCATCTTCTTGTTCTCATGTGCTGAAACCCAACGGTGGTGTTGCAAAGGTAGGAAATTGTTTCCGTTGCAACAAACCAGGCCATTAGAAGCGAAACTGCCCTGTTTACCTTGAAGAGGTAAAGAAGCAAAAGGGAAGTGAGACTTCCGCTTCAGGTATTTTGTTATAGAGGCTTATATCTCTACCTCTGCCTCATGGGTATTAGATACCAGATGTGGTTCTCACATTTGTAGAAATGTGTAGGAACTGAGAAAGAGTGGGAGATTGGCTAAGGATGAGATAGACCTACGCCCCGTAATGGAGCAAGAATTGCTACATTAGCCGTAGGGATTTTCTATCTATTCTTACCTAGCATTTTGGTTTTAGAACTATACAATTGCTATTATGTACCTACCATAAGCAGGAATTTGATTTCTGTGTCTTGTATGGACAAGAAAAGTTTTATTGAGAATAAAGAACAATTGTTGTTCTATTTATTTCAATGAAATTGATTATGATGGTGCATTTTAAACGATGGTTTGTATGTTCTAAACCTAGTAACGCCTATCTATAACATTAATACGAAGAAGGTTAGATTACATGATTCTAGTGAAACCTATCTCTGGCATAGTCGTTTGGCCCATATAAACGAGACTCGTATTCCTAAACTCCATAAAGTTGGATTTTTAGACTCATTTGATTTTGAATCATATGAGACATATGAGTCATGTTTGTTAGGCAAAATGACTAAGGCTTCCTTTACGGGTAAAGGTGAAGAGCCTAGGACTTGCTAGGTCTAATACATACTGATGTATGCGGACCAATGTCTACACAGGCTAGAGGTGGTTTTCAATACTTCATTACATTTACTGATGACTTCAGTAGATACGACTATGTGTATCTAATGAGACACAAGTCAGAATCCTTTGAAAAGTTCAAAGAATTCAAGAATGAAGTACAGAATCGACTCGGAAAAGTATTAAGATACTTCGATAAGATCGAGGAGGTGAATACTTAGGCCGAGAGTTTCTTGATCATCTAAAGTGTTGTGGTATAGTATCACAAATTTCTCCTCCGAGTACACTTCATCAAATGGTGTATCTAATAGGAGGAACCGAACCTTGTTGGACATGGTTCGTTCTATGATGAGTCAAGCTGACCTTCTATTTCCTTTTAGGGACATGCATTATTGAGTGCTGCATTTAACTTAACCGTGTTCCATCTAATCGGTTGGATAGACACCATATGAGATATGGATTGGGAAGCGTCCCAATTTGTCTTTTATGAGGACTTAGGGTTGTGAGGCTTACGTGAGACGTGAAGCATCAGATAAACTCGACCCTAAATCCGACAAGTGCCTTTTGTATGATACCTTAAAGGGTATTATTTCTATAGTCCCATAGAGCACAAAGTGTTTGTGGCTCGGATTGCTATTTTTCTAGAAAAGGTGTTCATTTCTAGAAGAATCAGTGGGAGGATAATAGAACTCGAAGTAGTTCGAGATAAAGAGGCTGAGATGGAACGAGGACAGGAACCACAAGGTGTTGTGGATGAGAATCCTGTTCCTGTAACACATGGACCGCGTAGGTCGGATAGGATCCGGTATGAACCTGAGAAATATGGATTTCTTATAACTCATACTGGAGACGTGATGTTCATAGGTAAGGATGAGCCCACTTCCTATCAGCAGGCCGTTACGGGTCTTGACTCCAAGAAGTGGCTAGAAGCCATAAATTCGGGAATGGAATCCATGTATCAAATCAAGGTATGGACCTTGGTTGATCTACCTAAAGGGGTAAAACCTATAAGGTGCAAATGGGTCTTCGAGAAAGACCTACATGGATGGTAATTTGATTACCTTTAAATGGCAAATTGGTTGCGAAGGGTTTCAAACAAGTTCATGGTATTGACTATGATGAAACCTTCTCACCGGTTGCCATGGTTAAATCCATCCGGATTCAATTGGCTATAGCTGCATACCTTGATTATGAGATAATATGGTATGCAAGTTGCAAAGATCCATTATGGATTGAAGCAAATTTCTAGGAGTTGGAATCTTCGTTTTAATAATGTAATCAAAGAGTTTGGTTTCATCATTAATGAAGATGATTCATGTGTTTACAAGAAGGTTAGTGGGAGCACTATTGTTATCTGGTTGTTATATGTTGACGACATCCTGCTTATTGAGAATGATATTCCGACACTACAGTCCGTAAAAGGCTTGGTTAGGAAGGATTTCTCAATGAAGGACTTAGGAGGAGCTGCCTAAGTGTTAGGTATAAAGATCTATAGAGATAGATCCAAAAGGCTTCTCGGGCTAAGTCAGAGTACATACATTGACAAGATGCTAAAGGGGTTTAGCATGCAAGATTCCAAGAAGGATTTCTTGCACATGTCACATGGCATATCTCTCTCAAGGAAACGATGTCTTGTACATCTAAGGAGAGAGCGAATGAGTTAGATCCCTTAAGCTACGGCAATAGGATCTATCATGTATGCCATGCTATGTACTAGACCGGATGTCACTTTTGCTTTGAGTGTCACAAGCAGATGCCAATCTGATCCCGGTGAAAGTCACTGGACAGCGGTTAAATATCCTTGAGTACTTGAGAAGCACTAAGGATGCATTCCTGATTTACGGAAGCATTGATGGGCTTGTTGTAAAGTGTTACAAAGATGCTTGCTTCCAAACTGACAGGGATGATTTTATATCGCAATCAGTTTACGTGTTTTGTCTTGGATATGGCGCTGTTTGCTGGAAAAGTTCCAAGCAAGAAACAGTTGTCGACCCTACAACTGAGGCTGTACTAAGTTCTGTTTAAGAACTATGTAGCAGATCTTTTGACTGAGCCTCTCACGCAGCGTAAGCATGATGGTCATGCTGGATCCACATGTATGAGATATATGGATGATTGGCTTTAGTGCAAGTGGGAGATTGTTAGTAATATGCCCAAAAGCCAATCATGGATGATTATTTGTAGTCGTGTATATGCATTAAGGTTATTCCAATAAGTATCGTTTATGAGATAAACGCTTGCACATACTTATAACCCTAGTATATATATATTTGATATGTATATTCTTAAATGTCCCTAGTCGGTTATTATTACGGATGGGTTGTAATAATAAGTTAAGACTAGCGTATGTTGAGAATTGCATATGTGATATGAATTCTACATACGGGTACAAGTTGGAGAACTTGTGGACTGGACCGACCCACATAAGAACCCTACATGGAACGTTATATGTATGTCATTAGTGGTTCTTATAGATGTAATTGTCCTCCGACCTGAGATCGTCAAGGTATCCAACATATGAATCATGTACTTTGATATTATTCCTAGTCATCCGTAACTGGGTGGACATAAGGGTAATCATTGGGTATATGCCGAGTATGTAGTGGGTTTTGATTGATCAAGAGGGGATTCGTCCGACCCATATAACGGGTATATTATCGTATGGTTTCTTGATAGAGTTGAACTGTTAAATGCATGGCCATGCTCGGATTAGGTGATATGGTGATATCACGGGTATCCGTTTTATACAGTTAACTCGGGGATCAAGAAACATAGATTAAACATATACGAGATTGACATATTCCATGTCTCGTGTTTGATCTAGATAATGGGACGAAGGGACGATGACATGTTCCGAGGCATAGAGAATCAGTACTGATCTTGTCGTTCGGGTAGCAATGATGTGTTGCTAGACGCCGCTCTTTGCTTATAATTGTAAAATTCTCATTTTACAATTATTGCCGGACGTTACAAGTGCCTACAGGGTCACACACATAGAACCGTTGATTCGAGCAGGTGGTTGAACCGTAGTTGGACCATGGTTAGACCGGGTATGGTTGGACCATGGTTGAATCAGGGTCGTTTTTGGTTCAATAAATGTCTGATTCATTGACCAGATGTTAGTGGTGTGAGATGTTGATAAGGATTGGTGCATAGATTATTATTTGATGACATAATTTAGTGGGAGGTGGACCAAATATGTTGGCCACCATTGTCTCCTTTAGCCTTATGCATCATGTGAGTGGGTGAAGTGTGTGTGTGATCTGATCACTCACGTTTTCTTCTCTCTTGGCTTGAGTTTTCAGAGCTCTCAAAATACTCTCACAGCCTCTCTTCTTCTTTGTGAAAGAAATAAGAGAAAAACACCACAACACCTAAGCTTCCGGTTTACTCTTGCTAGCACATCAGTCCGGGGGAGCTCGAGGCTTGTTTCGTGTGACGATACCAAGCCGATCACGGTTCGTGTGGATACCGTAGAGGGGCGAGGCTTTTGTCTGGCTCTAGCTGATTCCATACACAAGTTAGGTGAAAGATCCTAACCTTCCAGGTATGTAAATTTTGTTAAACGGTTTATGCATGCTTCACTTGGTTCTTGGTCTGTTTCCATTGCTTCCGCTGCTTGTTTTGCTTGGTATATGAATGTCATATAGCTTAGGGAAACTTACACTAAGTTCATTGAAAGATGAGTTGAATAATATAGAATAAATAACCCACTCTCGTGGCGAGACTTAAACCCTACTTAGCCATCTCAACTTCGTGTTCACTAGCGAAGAAATAACTAAGGCATTAATGCACAGTCAACCTAAGCAAATGTTCTTCACTAAAAGGTCATCCTTCCTCAAGGCAAGTTTCTAGTGTTCAACCTATGCAATTCCAATAGTCAATTGACGCGGTCACTTAACAATCTTCTACCTAGAATTTATACTATCTAATGGCCAGTTAAATAGCATAGTTAAGTGCCCTAGGATTGAATCGATGAACAATAGAATATTCAGGAATTAAAAGCAATTTATTAAAACATATGCATCATAGAATAGACAAGCTACCTCCCCTAATTCCTAGACTTTAAAGATTTAGCTCAACATAGCAAGAGAGAAGAAAATACTCATGAATTTCATTGCAGGCATTTGAACAAGTTGTTACAAGAATCAAACTTGAAGACAAACTTGAACTAAGCTCCTAAGCTAAATTTCCTTCCTCTTCCTTGAAGAACTGATGAAGAACTCCTCATGAATTTGAGAGAGAATGGAAGAATGAGAGAATGAGAGAGTGTGAAGTGTGTAGTCTCCTACTAGAATGCCTTGCTATTTATAGGCTTCAGGAAAGGATGGTAGGAAATCTCTCATTTGAATTCAAATCTAGGATCTAGTCTATCTAAATTCAAATATAATCCATTTGAATTTAATTACATGGATAAATGCCAATAAAATAATCCTAATTTCAAATTCAATAAATATCCTCCAATTATCTTGAAAGATAAATCCTGGATAGTAGGAGTTTGAATCTCTGCATAGCTGAAATCGCTCCGCACAGGCAGGTCGTGCACATGAGGATAATTCTCTATATTTATCTCCATTTCCATCCAGGATAATTGAGCAGCTTATCCATATCTTCCAGAAGCTATCCTTATCTCCAGAGTCTATCTCCATCTATCAAATTATATCTGAAAACAACAAAACTAGGAGAAAGGATTATCTTTATTAAAACAAATGAAGAACTAAACAAATTAAAACAAAATAATAAAACCAAGCCCAAAACAGAACATATTAAAGGCCCAAAAAGTGTGTATTAATCATACACATCAATTAAATTACACAGAACATACGGAAGGGGTATTTTATAGACAAATTAAGCCTCGGGCAACACTTGCCAAGCAAGGGGATAACAACTCCACGACTCCTATATTTTTTCCCGAAATCTCATTTGAGTCCTAAAAAAGGAAAACGCCTATTTTGAGTCCTATAATGTTTAAAAAGAACACCAAACGAGTCTCCATCCATATTTCTGTCAATTTTTTGCTGACTTGGCCGTTATCTGATTACGTGGAAAATAATTAATAAAAGATAACAATTACGTGGAAAATAAGATAAATAAAATTAAATTAACAAAGAATAAATTTCAAAATTTGAAATTAACAATTAATAAATGATCATTAGTGACAATTAATGAAAATTATTATCATAATTAGGATTCAATTAGTCTAATAAAATAAAACACACCCACACATTCATCCCCTTCCTCACGCCCATCCTCTTCCTCACGCCGCCCACCCTCTTTCTTTTTCCCTTTTTTTTTCTCAGTTCTTCTCTTCTCCACAAACACGCACAGCCGCCATCATCGCTTTCTATCTCCTTCTCCTCCCATGCTTTGCCGCCTCCGTTGGAGCAAGTCGCCACCGCCTTGTAAGATTAAGCGCCGCCACCACTTCACCTTCTTCTTCACTCACCTGCTGCTGTCGTTGTATGGAGGAACGAGGGATGTGAGGAGTCGGACACTCGCGTGAGGAGCGGGACCCAACGAGGTAACGGCGCTGCCTCCTTCGTCGAGTGGGTCGACTTGTGGTTGTTTTTGCGGTGGTCGGACTTGGTGCTCGGGTTGTTGTGTGTGCTTGGGCGGAACTCAATGACTCGGGTTTGTGTGGTTGGTGAAGAGTTGGGGGTTTTGCTCGCAGATCTGTTGCCGTCGAGCACGTAATCTGTAACAGCCCGGGTAAAAATTTGGATTTTTACCAGGATTGTAAAAATCTTTTTACAGTGATTTACCGAATGAATTAATCTTGGGTAATTAATTCAAGGTAAATCGAGCATTTTTCGGGAGATTTTTCCGCGGATTTTTCGGACCTAAGTTGGTAATTTTCGGGTCTCGGAATCTTCGAAAAATCACACCGAAAAATAACTAAGTGGGTGTATCAATTATTTTCTGGTCCGGTCGGGACACGACTGCGTGATTGAGTCACGCAACCGCCTTTTTCCTGTGAAGCTTGTGAAACCTTACCTGTGAACCCGTGACTCTGCCTTTCTTTTCCCTGCACGCTTTCATCTGCAAAAACTGCCTACACCTTTTCTTCTCCCTGCTTTTCCCCTGCACACACACACCGATCCTCACCATTTCCCGTACCTTTCTCTGCAAAACAAACACAAAAAAAAAATTCAAGCAAAACCAAAAAAGGGGGAAAAAAAAGAAAACAATAAACACATAACAACACACTTCACGCCGCCGGCCGACACCACATCCACTGCGACCACCACCGGTTCCTTCCTTCTCCTCCCTATCACGCCGCCGATACCAGCCGTCCTCCTTGCTTCCAGCTCCCGCTTCCCGATTCCGGCCTCGACGCACCACCAGTGGCCACTGACCCGACGGTTGCCACCCTCTCTTCTACACTGCCGGCCTTTCCTCGCCGCTGCGACCACGCCACGCCGTCGCCAGCTGCACCAGCACCCCGAAGCCACCACCTCGACGCTTTCCCGCTGCCGATCTGAGGAGAGGAGCCCGACGAGTCGCCACCCCTCCTCTCGGTGTTGTTGCGGCCTCCTCCTTCTCTCTCGCCCTGCCGCACGTAGCCGCCGACGCCAGCAGCGGCGCCACCGACGGCTGCAACCACTCGCCACCGGCTCGTCTGCACCTTGGGACGCCTCGTCGCTCGCTCGTTGTGCCGCCGCCTGCCACAGCATCCGTGAAGCACTGGGTTGAGGGTGAGTAACCCGATTGTGCAACCGAGTCTTGGAAATGGGTTGGGTGGATCCGGATGCCGCCTGGGCTCTAGCGCGCCTAGGCCTGACTAGGAAGCTGGGCCTACTGTGTGGGCTTGCTCCTACTTGGGGTTGGGCTTGGCCTATGCAGTAGGCTGGGCTTGACTGTTTGGCCCAGTTCGGATTCAAAAATAATAAAAATAATAATAGGAATATATAATCTGGGAAAAAAATATATATTATGGGTTATATATTTTCTGGAAATAAATAATTATCCTGAAATAATATTTTCAAGAAATTGTGATATGATTTATATCATTTAAAAATTACTATGTGGTAATTAATTTTGATATATAAATTACGGAGATGTTTCTAAAAATATATATATGTATATATATACATAATAATTCTATTATCTTTGGAGAATAATTCCTGAAAGTATATACATAGTACATAATTAAAAAAATATATTGGCATATTATCAATTTTGAGAAATTAAAGTAATTATGAGATGAAATATATCTTTTGAAATTAATGTACGGTAAATACCTTTGACATGTTATGGATAAGTACATGCATAATTATTTTCAAAGGAATTTATATTATGGTAAGTAATTCTTATGAAAATTATTTTGGGAAAAGTATAATTAATTTATGGAAATATTTTGGAAAAAGAGTTTTAATTAAAGTATAGTACCGAAATTATATTTGGATATACGTACGGTATAATATTTTCGGTAAAAAAATGATAATAAAGGATATAAACCGGGATGGGTTAATTTCGCAGTATTGGCATCATAGTATACCGATTATGTGTATTTATGTGAGCATGTTGTCTTGTTGTATAGGTTTGATATCGGACAGTTTCCCGAGGAGCCGGTGTCGGACCGGTCATTGTCTCCGGAGTTGAGTAATCCGCCAAGGTGAGGATGGATTTCCTTCAATATGTGCCTGTATTACTCGGTTATTGTGTTTGATGATTATTGTACTGTTGAGTGTTGCATTTGCTGTGGTTTGTTTCGGGATGTTTATCCCAGTGTCTTGATTGTTTTTGGGATGTTTATCCCCGTACGTTGAGTTTTTGGATGTTTATTTCTGTGTCTTTTGGTATAAGTATGATGGAATAAATAATAATTGTGATAAGGATATCGATCCTCGGTTTTGGATGGGATGTCTATCCCGGTATTCTGGTTAGGGATGTTGATCCCTGTGATTTAGTTTTAAATGATGATGATATAATTGTCACGTGGTAAGTAGTGGTACGACCCGAAGGTTTAAGACTGTTTTGTGGTGGCCATGACCTAGGTTACTTGTGATAAGCATGTCTATGCTTGGGATGTTTATCCCGTGATTATATTTGGGATGTCTATCCCTGGGTTCTTATTTTTGGGATGTCGATCCCTGGGTTCTCTTGGATTTGGTCTGGCACCCGAAATATGTTGAGAACCAGGTCTGAACCCTAGCTTATCCGTGACGGGGCCCGGAAAGATAAAATTGGAAGTTGGATTATTTTATTTGAGTCTTTTTGGTCTTGGACCGGTTTTGGGTTGAGTCTTTCGGTTTGGTGTATTTTGGCGGTTTTTCCTTATTTTCGACTTGAGTAATTTATAGTGTTGCATATTGATTGTCTATCCTTCGTCGGTGAGCACTTCGGACTCACCCCTCACCTGCGGGCTTTCATCCCGTAGGAAGAGTTATTTGTGGTACAGGTTTGATGCATTCCAGACAGGCTGCGATATTATCCCTTGGACAGGACTTTGATCCATAGTTGCATCATGTGTCGCATACAGTGTCTTTGTGAGTTATTAAGTCTTCCGCTGTGCTACTTTTGCTATTGTTGGGCCATTGGGCCGGTTTTTACGTTATTGATGTTTTTATTTTGGGCTGTTGAGCCCGAGTTTCTGTTGTATACACTGTATGCTGGGCTTTGTTTGGTTGGGTCGTTACAGTTCCGGCACGTGTTTACTGTGTGTGGTAAATACGGGTCGGGGCATTTCATAATCACTATTCCGGTATGGTGCCAGCTCTTTTTCTGTTTCTTCCTTTAGATTCGTTGGTTATACTTGTGATTGTTGGCTGATTCGAATGTTGGTGGTGCAAATTGAAGGTTGTTTGTGTTTGGTCGGGTAGTTGTGCTCGTCGGATCCAAGGCTAGGTTGAACGGGTCTGTTCTGGCAGTGAGCTCTTATGGGCGATTTGGGTTTCTAGTGGCGAGAATCTCTGGACAGTGTTAATGACTTGAAGTTGTTTTCCGGTGAGATTTTAACCTTCAATCTCTTCCTCTTTCGGTTGTTGAGGATTCTGTGTTGAGGACTCTGTGTTGAGTGTTGTATTTAAAAAAAAAGAAAAAAAAAGATTAAGAATTTGTTTGTTAAGTGTCTGATGTGATAGCCCACATGGCATATTATCCTTGTCAGCAGTGAGGTGGATCTGATGTGGACTTAGAAAAGTCAAAGATAACGAAAAAATTGACGAAAATATGGGCGGGGACTCGTTTGGTGCTCTTTTTAAACGTTATAGGACTCGAAATAGGCATTTTTCTTTTTTAGGACTCAAATGAGATTTTGGAAAAAGATATAGGACTCGTAGAGTTGTTATCCCGCCAAGCAAGCCTTCTGGAACCTCCTCCTCTACTTTACGCCATGAATGTGATGAGAAGCTGAAATCCCGGGTCCTTCCCTCCACCCTTTACGCGCAGTCGCTGTTTAGGCATTAATGCGCCACTTATTATTTAACATTTAATGCTCATCTTAGCGGTCATCATTATTCCTTGGGCTTCCTTGAATTGCTTGGGCTAATGTGGTTATAATGGGCTTATTACAAACATGGTGGCTATGTTACATAGTTATAAATATTTTAGGCTATATCACTCAGTCCCTATGTGGAATTTCAAATTTGGCCTGGTTTTTGGAATTCCATATGTTCTATTGGTTGAATTTGAAGCATTCTGGTTCCCGGTTTACGAATTGTCAACCAGTGCCTGACAAACGTTAATGGCTTCCTCTTTTTCAACTGCTCTCCTTACCTTCTTCTCATCATGGCATCCCCCTATGGTTCCGTTGCAACCCTCGAGGCTCCCACTCCCTGCTTACGAATTTTTGCTTATAATATAACGCTAAGAAAATGAGGATCATGAACCTATATTTGTTGATGACTGTAGGTGCATAAATGATTGGCCAAAATGGATAGACGCAATTAAGGCTATGTTAGACTTGCTTGTGAAGCGAGAAATTTTTTGGACCTGTAGACCATACATGTGTAAAACCGGTCGGTTATAAATGGGTATTTGTGTGAAAAAGAAGTTAACAAAATAAAATAGTGAAATATAAAGCACGACTTACCGCACAATATTTTATTCAATAACCTGGTATTAATTTTATGGAGATATACTCCCCTGTGGTGGATGCAATTATTTTTCAGTATTTGATAAGTCTAGCAGTACATGAAAAACTAGAAATGAGTAATGGATGTTCTTACAGCTTATTTTTATGGATCCATAAGTCATGACATATACATGAGAATTCTTGAAGGATTCAAGTCAGAAGCAACTGATTCCTGAAATATATACTAAACTAAACTAAATTGATGGTTTAAACCAATCGGTGTATGTGTAGTATTATCATTTTTGAATATATTTGTTAAATGCTCTGTGTGTTTTATTTAAACGGTATATGTGTAAGTTTGTTATGATTGTTATTTATGATGATTTAATACTGTTGCAGTATTTTCATTTATATGTGAATTTTTTATTATCTTTGTGATTAAATATTATTGGAACTCCTGAAGAAGTTTCTAAAATCGTGTTATGTTTAAAGAAAGAGCTTGGGATAGAAAATTCATGAAAGATTAGATTGGTCCTAAGTACCCTGTCGTAATACAATTTATATTGCTAGTAACATAAAACCCGAAGCTTTTGCCATAAATTTATTAGCAAATTATAATTTTGCTCTAACGTTGGCATAAAGCCTAAAGCTTTCCATTATCTTGGGATATAATGGACATGAAATTATTTTAACCTTGTGAGTCCAAGGAGATATAGTTTATTTTGCGGATGCATGTCATTTATGTGTTCTACATGAAGAACATATAGATACATGAAGTATCATGGCGACCACAAAATAAAGTACCGTTGCTACCTATTCAAATAATGCAGAAATTGTGGTCGTGCAAGAAGTCAGTTGAGAATGTATTTGGCTAAGTTAATGATGCAACATATTCTAGAGTGATGTGAATTAATTAGCGAGGGAGATATTCCAATGGCGATTTTTGAACATAATGTTGCCTATATTGCCTAATTGAAGAAAGGATACATCAAAGGCAATCAGACAAAATTCACTCAAGTGACAATGTGGGAGACCTATTTATGAGATCACTGCCTACTTCAACTTTTGAAGAGACGATGAAGAAGATCGGTTTACTGCGGGTTCGAGATATCAAGGGATGCCAAAATCAAGGGGAGTAGAATACGCATTGCACTTTTTTTTCTTTACCAAGTTTTTATCCCAATGAGTTTTTCTTGATAAGGTTTTTAACTAGACAATTCTCCCAAAATATATTCTATCCTAGCACAATGACATTCGAGGGAGGGTGTTATATG
Organism: Turnera subulata; assembly: GCA_028386065.3. Lineage (NCBI taxonomy): Eukaryota > Viridiplantae > Streptophyta > Magnoliopsida > Malpighiales > Passifloraceae > Turnera > Turnera subulata. The sequence goes on along the minus strand of JAKUCV010005632.1, from coordinate 99,795 downwards.
TTGATGAAAGTCATTAGCTTATCAATGATTTTGGGTGGCAGAATCATTGAATGGCATAAATAATGCATGGATGGTAACAAGTCTGCCACAAGTTTGTTTGTTTGCTCTTAGTTTATTTTTGCGAGGATCTGAAAATAATATACCACATTTTATACGCTGTTAAGGGGCTAAAGGATGGCTATAAAAAGGATCATACCCTGCAAGAAATTGCTCTCTTCAGAGATTGAGAATATAAAGATTATATAGCATATTTTATCTCTCTCTCTATTCTCTAAACTTAATATTTTATTTATTTTGTCAAAGCCATTACCAATTACATATCTCCAATTCTATAACACCCTTACCAATTACATATCTCCAATTTTATAACAAAAAGCAATATATAAACGAATAACAAGACAGAGTCACTAGGTTACTGGTTACAGGCAACTATTGGGCTGAACTTGGCCCACTACTTTTCCGTCCGCATTAGAACAGGAGGATTGGGCTGCTTGATTCTTATTTTTTACGAGATTGGGCTGCACGATTCAAGTACCTCAAATTCAAATTCCCACTACTTGTAAGTACCATGGGGATCAAAAGGTAGGCTCATATAATTTGATTATTTATCAAGCCACTATCGTGAGCTGCCAAATATGGTATGCAAGGACCATATTCCATTTACCTTTTTTTTTTGAACTGCCATATTCCATTTACCTACTCCACCTAAAAAAAAAAAATTACCTACTTCCACCTTATCATCGTAGTCGCCAGGCGGCTTTACCCATCATCACTCATTCAGGCTTTCTATTTAGGCTTTCTATTTCTTTTCCTGTTGTTCCTTCCTTGTTAATTTTTTTTTTTTTTATCAAAACGAGAATGAAAGTCAGGTTACATCATAAAGGACACAACTCGTGGGGATATAACCCCAGAAACATCAAACTCTAAAAGGGGTACTAAATCATATGGAGGGCGAGTAAAATGGGTTACTCCAAGGGGGCAGGTAACTGCATGACGGGCAAGCCAATCGGCCACACGATTTGCTTCTCGGTAGATATGAGATAGGCGAATAGTCCATGGACGGGTAAGTAGTTGCTGAACCGCATGGAGGAGAGGGAGTGATCTGCGATTTCGAGATGTTGGAGCTTGGACATCCTGCAGGACATTACTTGCATCCAGTTTGACTTCTACTTGGCGAAAGCCAAGATCCCATGCCTTGGTAAGGCCAGCAAATGGAGCCCAAAGCTCAGCCTGAAACACAGAACACGAGCCAAGGAAATGACTAAAACCTGCAATCCATGAACCAGATGTATCCCGAATAACTCCACCCGAACCTACAATTCCAGCCGCTCCATTCACCGACCCGTCCGTGTTGAGTTTTACCCAAATATTCGGTGGGGGCTGCCACCGCACCTGGATAGGCACCTTAGGCTTGGCTCCAACACCCATGTGCGCAACAAGAGAAGGGGCAGCATAATAGTCCCGAGCAAGTCGAAAGATATAGGAGATAGGATTGATGGGAGCCTCTTCTTCACTCTCGAAAACAGATGCATTACGCCATGACCAAATTTTCCAACAAGCAACACCAAATACAAGGGACCATGACAATCCAGAAGGGAATGTAAATCCCAAGTCAAGCAATGAATAAGCCAAGCAACAACATCAGAGAAATCATAGAAATGAGAAGGAAGTGCGTAAAGAAGGGAATGCCATACATCATTCGCCATGGGGCAATCTCTGGTCATATGAAGAATGGTTTCATCCTCAGTTTTACACCTTGGGAAAAGGGAACTGGAGCCCACATGACGAGCAACTCGCTTAGTATTAGTCATTAACGAGTTCGTCGCACTCAGCCAGAGGAAGGTCCGGATCCGCTCGGGTCCTGGCCAGCTCCAAATCAATCTCCAAACCGAGTTAGTTTGGTTCAAACCAGCAGGAAAGAACAAACCACATGCCGACCTGGTGGTGAAGGACCCCGAAGGAGAGTGTCTCCAATATACTACATCTGCCTCTTGAGGGGACGAAGGGATAGGGACTGCAGCAATTTGAAGGCAAATAGTGGACGGTAGAAGATGTTGAAACTTCTCCCAGGACCACCCCCCCAATGGAGAAAAATAATCAGCCACTAAATTCTAACGGTGTTCCGTTGGAATAGGACCTAAGGCACGAAGATACAAAGGGCCGATGCCCTCCAACCAAGAATCATTCCAGAATCGGATGGAAAGACCATTCCCCACAGTCCACTCACATCCATCTACAATGAGAGGCCAAGCTGCAACAACACCTCTCCATAAGGAGGAACAATTATTCGTGGGTAAATCAGAGGGGAAGTAAGGATGTTGATGTAAATATTGGACCGTAGAATCTGCACCCATAAAGCATCAGGTGAGGTGAGTAAACCCTAATCAATCTTGGCCATCAAAGCATTATTCTGTTCACATAGATGTTTGACACCAAGTCCACCATGCTCCTTTGGTAGGCAAACCGTGCTCCAGTTGTGAGATGCATTTTCTTTGTAGTGGAGGAAGAGCCTCAAATAAAAGCTCTTATATGCCGCTCAATACCCTCAATAATACCTACCGGTAGACGGATAGATTGCATAGTATAAGTGGGCAGGGCTGCAAGAACGGATTTTGCTAGAGTAACTCGGCCGGCATGAGAAAGATGGCGCACCCTTGCCAAGTAGAGAGCCTATTCCGGACCTTATCAAGAACAAAAGAATACTTAGCCCGAGTGACTCGGCCATGAATCACCGGAACACCAAGATATCTCCCAAGATCAGTGGTCTCCTCGAATCCAAGTCTTGTGGAAATTAGATGGGCCAGGGAACGTTGCACATTAGGAGAGAAATAAATGCGAGTTTTGGAAGAACTTACTTTAAGACCGGAGGTAGCACAAAAACAATCTAGGCAATTTTGAATCACTGGTACTTGATCCGCAGTAGCCTCGGCGAAGAGAACCATATCATCAGCAAAGAATAAGTGGGAAAGAGTAGGGCAGTTACGTTTCAGCACCAATGGCTTCCCCAAGCCCACAGAGGGCATGATCAATCATCTGACTCAACCGTTCCAGACAGAGAATAAAGAGATACGGTGAGAGAGGATCACCTTGCCGTACTCCACGGGATACTTGAAAAGACCGAGTGGGTTGGCCATTCCAAAGAATTCGCATTTCCGTATTGCATATACATCTTAAAATACAATCCACAAATGGCCGAGGGAAGTGGGCATCAAGTAAAGAATTCCGAATAAATGCCCAACTAAGTCGATCATATGCCTTCTCAAGATCTATTTTAATGGCCATGAAGGCACGACCCTCCTTCTTGGTTCTCATAGAATGGATTTGAAACACCCTGACCTAAATTCACCCATCTAACAGTAAGTACAGCAAACAGTACCACCACATCGCCAACATATCATAAGAGCAAGAATCTGCACAGCGGAAGCATTTCTAGATATTCAGTAACATTTTACATGCAAGACACAATGCATGCTATTGGATCCGAGTCTTGTCCGAGGTGACGCCACAGCCGCCGGTATGCAAACCTAACCTGCAGGAACTGTGTGAGGGGTGAGACCAACCACTGTCTCACCAATAAACAAATAAACCACAGTATACATACAACCGCAGATACACCCAAGCCAACACAGAACACAATAGAAGTACAGCAAGCACAAACATAATATCGGTATCAACTTACCTGAACTAACTATACGTCAGACTTCTCATGGTAAAGCTAATCTCATAAACTCACCGACATATGACAATAGACTTACCAATTTTATTATTAGGGCCCTGTCACGTAATAAGTAATGGCCGTGCCTGGTAGCCAGGTTAGCTAACCCCAGGGTACTCCCCGTTAATCCATAAATATCACAAATCATATCACAAATAACCGAGTCCCGCAGTCCTCGGCGGAAGTCCCGCAGTCCTTCCTATAACAAATCAACTGAGTCCCGCAGTTCTCAGCCGAGAGTCCACGCAGTCCTCCCTATCAAATCATAAATCACAAGGCGGCTACCATCTGGCCGTACCAATACCAGTCACGTGACAACCTAGATGTCTAGATATTATTACCACCGTTTATTATTATTTCTTATTCCACGGTCCAACAGTAACTCATCATATTCACGTTCCCGAGCAGGCTCTCAGCCTCACAGCTCCTCTGGGAATCCAATCAAAATGTCAGAATACCGGGTCACTGTCACTAATAACTCAATATCCCGTATCTCGTATGGTCATCTCAATACACACATCATCATCATAGAGTTCAACAATCAACCACAGTAGTCATGAACACATATCAATAATCACGACAGTAGCCAGCAATAACATGATAAAAGAGGTAATTGTTATAAAATGTATGTATGCTTTTATATTGTTATAAAATGTATATATATACGCTAAAAGAGGTAATTGTTATAAAATGTATGTTTGCTTAGTAAATCTCATACGACCGTATGTATGTATATACATTTACATATATTTATAAAGACAACAACCATAAATAAACTAAATTCATATTTATCATCATTTTAGTTTATAATTACAAAATTATATTTATTTATACGTAATCCTTTATAATGTAAATTCAATTTTAGATATAGATGAGAAAGTTAAGAATTAACTCGGTAGAACATTTAGCCCAACGGAGAATAATACTAATATTAACATGATTCTAAAAATTAAACATAGCATAAAATAAATTTATTGGTTATTATAAATTAACTTAATTAATTGCTTAATTAATCGCCGTTTTAATTGTTCGAGTCCGTTAATATAGCTCGAGTTCGTTTAGTGATGCACATGGATAGTCCAAGGGTCCGGGGTTTTACCCAAAGTCCATTTCTGGCTCGCCGGAGAATTCCCGAGACATCGCCGGAAAAATCCCGAGGCTGCCGGATTTCGGCCAGCACTGTTCCCGTCCATAGTAACTCTACGTTTACTGTTCGTCAGCCATCAAGGTTCACTCCACCGAGCCATCAACCCAACAACCAACACTGTCGCCATCACCACAGCGACTTTCCGGTGGCCGGAACTCCACCAAACCTCCACGTCCATCAACCAAAATGCGACTACCCACATCCACAACAGCGTCAACAGCGGCATCATCGTCTGCCACTACCACAAATCCCACAAACACACAGTTTAATCCTAGCTTAAATTGTCTCAGGCCGTTCAATTAATTGAAATCCAATTAACAACAATCCCCAGAGAAATCAGAAGAAAAGGAAGCGAAGAGAAGAAAAAGGGGGCGCGGCCGGAGACTTACATAGTCTTGGCTTCGCCGGCGGCAGTCCAAGGGAAGAGAGCAGTGGCGGCGTGTGACGCACAAGGGAGAGAAGAAGCAGGGTCGGACGTCGTCGGTAGCAGAGGCAGAGGACAGCGAGGAGGAAGCGATGGCGGCGTCGCGAGGAAGAAGAAGGAAGAGGCGGCGCGGTGTCGTGCTGGACTCGGTGGTGGCGCGGATTTGCAGAGGATGGAGGGAGATCGTCGGCGCGTGAACAGGGGAAGGAAGACCAGCGCGCCACGGGCGGCGGCTCAAGCTCCTCGTCAGGTCGGCGGCACGGTTGGGTTCACTGGCCCGCAGTGACGGGAAGCGGGGCGAACGGAAAGGGAGAAGAGGGGAGGTGGAGAGGAAGACAGTGGGGAAAGGCAGCGGCGACGAATCAAAGGAGAAGGAGAGAGGAAGAGGACAATGGAAGGGAAGAAAAATCGGGAGGGGAAGAGTGAGGTTGAAGATGAAGGAGTCGGTGGAGGGTGGAGGTGTAACCGAGAAGAGAAAAGAAAAGGAGAAGAGTGGAGGAGAAGAAGATAAGGAAAAAGAAAAATAAAGGTGGAGACAAGAGGAGTGGCCGGCAGGAGGAAAAAAAATAAGGAGACAAAAGAAAGTGGAAGAAAAAGGGAAAAGAAAAGAAAAAAAGAAAAAAGAATTAAAAATATCTATCAATGATTGTAGGATTAGGCAGAAAAATCTGAGCCAGCAAAAGACCTATATGCCCTTCATACTTCTCTTGTGTTCCAAAATATCCTAGGGGCATAATCGTCTTTTCGAAATTCCGTCCCAGTCCGAAAATAAAACTTGGGCTCGGAAAATTCGATTAATTCTCCTGAGCGTTGCTCAAGTCTCGGAATTGAAAACCGAGGCTCGGTTAGCCGTGTAGAATTCTCAGAAGTTAATTCCGAGGCTCGGTTACGCAGATACTCCAAAACGTCGTATGTCCTTGGCGATCCAAACGGAGCTCGGTTATTCCCAGTAAAATTTGGAAAACTCGGTGCGGTAGAATTCTCGGTTACAACGATAAAATCTATTTACCGTTGTAAAAGTTAAAACGACTCGGTGAAATCTCAAAAATTTTACCCGGGTCGTTACAATCTACCCACCTTAAAAAGAATTTCGTCCCTGAAATTCCGTGTCTTATCCGTGGGTCCTACCACGATAAGCTTCTGGTACTCTCCACCAGGTGTCCGAACTCAACGTGATATGTCGCTTATACCCTTACACGACATCTCATCTTCTATAAAAACCGAACCTCATGGCTGGCAATCCACACACAGCCATGGACTCTCCACTGAGAACAAGAACGACCTCAGACTCGGAGGACAATAGCTACATCGGCGGCAGAGCTTTCCAAACAAGCTCCGATGAAGAGGAACCTCCGAAGAAGCGCTTCAAGACGAACATCATCGGCCTGGAAGAGCACATGGTCGTTCCCCCAAAACGACGGAAGAAACGTGCCGGCAAGAAGGCTGAAGATCGCAAGGGCAAGGCGGTAGCTGAGAGTAGCACTCCGCAACAGAAGTTGACACAACTGAACTTCTCGCTGAAGAAGATCAGCTCGGCGGTAGCACAGATAGAACTGGCGTGCATGGAGCTCTTTCCTCACATGGAAAATGCCAAGAAGATCGTAAAAGATCTAGAGAAGCAAGTAACTCCATAGAGAGTACTTCTTCTCTGTTGTATAACCTTATTATGAAATTAATAAAATAAATTTCCTTTATAAATCAAAATTCTTGTTAAATTATGTAAACCCGTGCTTACAGAAGGTTTAAAAATATTTCAAGCAAAACGAAATCAACAATGTGAATATAAAATCAAATATAAATAAATTAAATCTCATTAAACAAGACCAAAATATAAAGAAGTTAAAACAAAAATATTTCATGATCGGCGTTCTAAGTCGATCGTAGACATCCTCGATCCCGAGAAACGTGTCACGTACAACTAACGATGACGTCTGTTAACCTCGTGAAAAAGATACCCGACAACAGGCAAGGCGATGATCACGAGAACGTCCTGTGTCCCTCGAAAGACACGTTACCCACTTGTTCTCGAAATTCTGCATAAGCCAAAACGTCTGACAAAGCTCGTATCTCTCCACGATGTCCGAACAGCGGTAAACTTGTCGCACATGCGTTCTACTCGAGGTGTGGTCCCATCCATCTGGCCTCAACGGTTACGAATGTAAGTGATAAAAGATGCAAGAAAAGATAACAAGACCGTAGAAAGATAAGATAAGGTAGCCAGAGCGAAGAAAATCAAGAGATGGAAAAAGACTGAAAAACTCTGGCATGGGTCCGAAAACGCGTAAAGCAATAAATGCAAGCAACGGTAAATCTTCAAAAAGCAAAATCTTGAAAATCAAAAACAATAAACACGCTCCCCATAAGTGTATAAAAGAAGGAGCGGTAAGGGGTAAATCACCAAAAGCATTAAAGCAACAAAACTCTCAGAAAAAACAAAACCACAACGTTCCAAAAACAAAATCCCACACGTTCCATTCACGATGCCTGCTCCATCTTCAGTCTTCTTCGTCGAAGGTGCGAATCTCGGCAGGAGAAACCGTCTGGCGTACAGCATGGTCAATGAGCGTGCTGAAGAGCTACCAAACGAACTCGGCAGAATGCCACGCCTAGTCTTCGTCGACGAACTCTACTCATCGCGGTTCTTCGTCACTCCAATGGAAGAGGTGTTCTTCCTAGAGGATCATGGAACACTGAGGACTTCATACTACGGCTCAGCAAACTCCGTGATGTTCTTCATCTCGGATAGGCTTCAAGAGTTCAACCTGGAGTCCGCTTGCCAGACTGTGGAGCAAGGCGCTTACTACCAGCTCGCAATGACAGCCCAGAGCATACCCAGAATGACTCGGCTACCTCCAACTTGGCCAAAGGTACGGCTACTGGTGTGGAACTGCAGAGGAGTTGCAAGGCGTGCACAGGAATTCTCACGCACCCTGAGGGACTTGAAGAACCAGTACAAACCGAACATGGTTCTTCTGACGGAGACGCAGTGGCAACCACGGGACGATCACGGTCTCATCCCACTTCGGTTCCCTCAAGCAAACCGATTCGAGATTCCTGGCCAGCGCGACAGAGGCGGCATGAGGTTCTCTTGGAGCGACAGAGTCACGGTCAACGTCAACAGTGACGCAAACAGCTTCCGTGTCAACGTCGTTGCAAACCGTTGAATGTATTTTTATTTTTTTAATAATATCAGAAATCCATGTATTATTTCCCCTTTTTATAAATTATCAATGTAATATTTCCATTTGTACTCAAATTATTAGTAATATTAATAATATCTATGTTTTTGCTTATTTATGGCATCATTTACCTCATATGTGTATGTTCTCCGACAGCTGGCGTCCCTTGACCGGATCCATAATGCACTAACTAAATGATATAAATGCAAAATGATATCATATGGAGCGAGCTATGCATAACAAACAAGTAAAACAATCACCCAAGGACCTACAGCCCGCTCCGCTACCAAGATGAAACACCCTGACCTAAATTCACCCATCTAACAGTAAGTACAGCAAACAGTACCACCACATCGCCAACATATCATAAGAGCAAGAACACATATTAACAAAAGGACAAATAGTCAATCAAAATCGCAATCTCGTCACCTTGTGGGGACATCAACATCTGCACAGCGGAAGCATTTCTAGATATTCAGTAACATTTTACANATCGCCAACATATCATAAGAGCAAGAACACATATTAACAAAAGGACAAATAGTCAATCAAAATCGCAATCTCGTCACCTTGTGGGGACATCAACATCTGCACAGCGGAAGCATTTCTAGATATTCAGTAACATTTTACATGCAAGACACAATGCATGCTATTGGATCCGAGTCTTGTCCGAGGTGACGCCACAGCCGCCGGTATGCAAACCTAACCTGCAGGAACTGTGTGAGGGGTGAGACCAACCACTGTCTCACCAATAAACAAATAAACCACAGTATACATACAACCGCAGGTACACCCAAGCCAACACAGAACACAATAGAAGTACAGCAAGCACAAACATAATATCGGTATCAACTTACCTGAACTAACTATACGTCAGACTTCTCATGGTAAAGCTAATCTCATAAACTCACCGACATATGACAATAGACTTACCAATTTTATTATTAGGGCCCTGTCACATAATAAGTAATGGCCGTGCCTGGTAGCCAGGTTAGCTAACCCCAGGGTACTCCCCGTTAATCCATAAATATCACAAATCATATCACAAATAACCGAGTCCCGCAGTCCTCGGCGGAAGTCCCGCAGTCCTTCCTATAACAAATCAACTGAGTCCCGCAGTCCTCAGCCAAGAGTCCACGCAGTCCTCCCTATCAAATCACAAATCACAAGGCGGCTACCATCTGGCCGTACCAATACCTGTCACGTGACAACCTAGATGTCTAGATATTATTACCACCGTTTATTATTATTTCTTATTCCACGGTCCAACAGTAACTCATCATATTCACGTTCCCGAGCAGGCTCTCAGCCTCACAGCTCCTCTGGGAATCCAATCAAAATGTCAGAATACCGGGTCACTGTCACTAATAACTCAATATCCCGTATCTCGTATGGTCATCTCAATACACACATCAACATCACAGAGTTCAACAATCAACCACAGTAGTCATGAACACATATCAATAATCACGACAGTAGCCAGCAATAACATGATAAAAGAGGTAATTGTTATAAAATGTATGTATGCTTTTATATTGTTATAAAATGTATATATATACGCTAAAAGAGGTAATTGTTATAAAATGTATGTATGCTTAGTAAATCTCATACGACCGTATGTATGTATATACATTTACATATATTTATAAACACAACAACCATAAATAAACTAAATTCATATTTATCATCATTTTAGTTTATAATTACAAAATTATATTTATTTATACGTAATCCTTTATAATGTAAATTCAATTTTAGATATAGATGAGAAAGTTAAGAATTAACTCGGTAGAACATTTAGCCCAACGGAGAATAATACTAATATTAACATGATTCTAAAAATTAAACATNCATATATTTATAAAGACAACAACCATAAATAAACTAAATTCATATTTATCATCATTTTAGTTTATAATTACAAAATTATATTTATTTATACGTAATCCTTTATAATGTAAATTCAATTTTAGATATAGATGAGAAAGTTAAGAATTAACTCGGTAGAACATTTAGCCCAACGGAGAATAATACTAATATTAACATGATTCTAAAAATTAAACATAGCATAAAATAAATTTATTGGTTATTATAAATTAACTTAATTAATTGCTTAATTAATCGCCGTTTTAATTGTTCGAGTCCGTTAATATAGCTCGAGTTCGTTTAGTGATGCACATGGATAGTCCAAGGGTCCGGGGTTTTACCCAAAGTCCATTTCCAGCTCGCCGGAGAATTCCCGAGACATCACCGGAAAAATCCCGAGGCTGCCGGATTCCGGCCAGCACTGTTCCCGTCCATAGTAACCTACGTTTATTGTTCGTCAGCCATCAAGGTTCACTCCACCGAGCCATCAACCCAACAACCAACACTGTCGCCATCACCACAGCGACTTTCCGGTGGCCGGAACTCCACCAAACCTCCACGTCCATCAACCAAAATGCGACTACCCACATCCACAACAGCGTCAACAGCGGCATCAACGTCTGCCACTACCACAAATCCCACAAACACACAGTTTAATCCTAGCTTAAATTGTCTCAGGCCGTTCAATTAATTGAAATCCAACTAACAACAATCCCCAGAGAAATCAGAAGAAAAGGAAGCGAAGAGAAGAAAGAGGGGGCGCGGCCGGAGACTTACCTAGTCTTGGCTTCGCCGGCGGCAGTCCAAGGGAGGAGAGCAGTGGCGGCGTGTGACGCACAAGGGAGAGAAGAAGCAGGGCCGGACGTCGTCGGTAGCAGAGGCAGAGGACAGCGAGGAGGAAGCGATGGCGGCGTCGCGAGGAAGAAGAAGGAAGAGGCGGCGCGGTGTCGTGCTGGACTCGATGGTGGCGCGGATTTGCAGAGGATGGAGGGAGATCGTCGGCGCGTGAACAGGGGAAGGAAGACCAGCGCGCCACGGGCGGCGGCTCAAGCTCCTCGTCAGGTCGGCGGCACGGTTGGGTTCACTGACCCGCAGTGACGGGAAGCGGGGCGAACGGAAAGGGAGAAGAGGGGAGGTGGAGAGGAAGACAGTGGGGAAAGGCAGCGTCGACGAATCAAAGGAGAAGGAGAGAGGAAGAGGACAATGGAAGGGAAGAAAAATCGGGAGGGGAAGAGTGAGGTTGAAGATGAAGGAGTCGGTGGAGGGTGGAGGTGTAACCGAGAAGAGAAAAGAAAAGGAGAAGAGTGGAGGAGAAGAAGATAAGGAAAAAGAAAAATAAAGGTGGAGACAAGAGGAGTGGCCGGCAGGAGAAAAAAAAATAAGGAGACAAAAGAAAGTGGAAGAAAAAGGGAAAAGAAAAGAAAAAAAGAAAAAAGAATTAAAAATATCTATCAATAATTGTAGGATTAGGCAGAAAAATCTGAGCCAGCAAAAGACCTATATGCCCTTCATACTTCTCTTGTGTTCCAAAATATCCTTGGGGCATAATCGTCTTTTCGAAATTCCGTCCCAGTCCGAAAATAAAACTTGGGCTCGGAAAATTCGATTAATTCTCCTGAGCGTTGCTCAAGTCTCGGAATTGAAAACCGAGGCTCGGTTAGCCGTGTAGAATTCTCGGAAGTTAATTCCGAGGCTCGGTTACGCAGATACTCCAAAACGTCGTATGTCCTTGGCGATCCAAACGGAGCTCGGTTATTCCCAGTAAAATTTGGAAAACTCGGTGCGGTAGAATTCTCGGTTACAACGATAAAATCTATTTACCGTTGTAAAAGTTAAAACGACTCGGTGAAATCTCAAAAATTTTACCCGGGTCGTTACAGGATTGCCTCTTGGACTATAATGATGTTATCGGTAATATGCCGACCAGGAACAAAGGAGCACTGTGTTGGAGAGATCAGGTTGCCAAGCACTGGTTTAATCCGGTTAACTAAAATCTTGGTAAGCACCTTATATACCACATTGCATAGACCGATGGGTCGAAATTGCGAGATACGTTCATGATGATCCACTTTAGGAATAAGGGCCAATAAGGTCTGATTCATAGAAGGACACCAGCAAACACCAGTAAACATGTCATGAATGAATCTACAAAGAGAAGAAGCAATGATAGGCCACTGGGCTTGGAAGAAGAGAGCATGAAAACCATCAGGACCAGGTGCTTTGTGAGGCCCGATATTAAAGACAACATCATTAACTTCATCTACAAAAGGTACAATACCCAGGCCAGAAATGTATTCCGCCGAAAGAGGAGGGAAACAATTTGCCAAAGGTAAAGGGGGGCAGAATTGGACTTCCTCAGTGAAGATACCATGAAAATAATCAACAACCAGGGCACGCGGGGACGCCTTGTCAGTGCACCACAGATCAAAATCGTCTTTGAGGGCAATGACGGTGCTATGTCTCCTCTTTGCCATAGTACTAGCATGGTAGTAGGCCGTGTTTCGATCCCCCTGTGAAATCCACTGCCCTCGGGATTTTTGGAACCACAAGAGCTCCTCATGAAGAAGCACAACCTCAAGTTCCTTCCTTAATTCAATTTCAAGCCCGGTAAGAAACCTTGACGGTTTATGTTGAAGATAAAGTTGAATACCATTCAACCTGGCCAGTAGCTCACGCTTTTTCTTAAAGATATTCCCAAAAACATTAATGTTCCAATCCTTCAAGTCCAAGGCCAGAGAGGCCAGATTTGAAGTAATGTCCGAACCGCCCGCCTAATGGTCCTTAATAAAGTCTGGAAAAGTCGAGTGTGAAATCCAAGCAGCTTGAAATTTGCAGGGTTGTTGTGACAAGGGCGGCTTTGGCATCAGCCCAAGAAAATCCAGCAATATTGGCCGGTGGTCAGATTGGAGAAGGGGAAGGTGATACACAGCTGCAGATGGAAATAAATCCAGGAAAGCTTGATTGCACAGCACTCGGTCTGGACGGACCCATGATAATACACGTCTCCAAGTATAAGGTGGTCCGTGAAAACCCATATCAAGTAGGTGACTATAAGTAAGGCAGTGATGGAATCGGCGACAGCCCTGTCGAAGGCCAGACATCGGATTTAAAGCATTCATGGAAGAGAGGATGGCGTTAAAATCACCACCAATGATCCAAGGACCTGAAATGTGATCAGCCAATGAACACAAATTTGACCATAAAAAGTGCCTAAGGCTAGCTTTCGGACTTCCATAAACAGCTGTCACATTAATCCAAGTATCAAAAAATAGAACACGCATATGGATGAATTGAATATGGTTAAAGAGAACCTGTACTGAAACAACTGCTTCTTTCCACAGAATCCAAATGCCTCCCGAAAAGCCATTGGCATCAACACGATAAGAGTGGCTGAATCCCAGTCTCTGGATAACTCGAGTAGCTTTAGTGCCACTAATTTGAGGTTCAACAAGTGCCAGCATCATAGGTCGATTGGTCCTTACAAAATCCTTAAGTTGGGTATGGAATTCTACAGAGCCAGTTCCTCTACAATTCCAAAACATAATTTTTTGTATATTCATAAAGATAAGGAGGAGGACATACCAGCTCAATTAGACTCACCAGAGCCCACACTACCTGCTCCTTGTACCTTATTCCCTTTATTGCTCACTTTATTAATAATCTGCACCTTGGTCGGGGTCTTTTTCAAAGAGATGCCCGGTTGTTGTTTATGATCCTTGGTCATAGGAACTCTGACCACCGGTTCGTTAAGATCAGGGGGACGAGATTGCATAGACATAGAAACATCATGCAGCATCCGAGAGGAGTCTTCATCAACAGAAAGATGAGCAGCCGATGACAGTAGGACAATAGTCGGGGAAAGGTGACCGCTAGCCACCATTGAAGTGTGGGTGGAGGGATGAAGTGAGACAGAGGTGTGAGGAGGGACACGGGATTGCACAAGGTGATCAGTAGGGTGCTGGACCTGATAGGAAGCTTTGGAATCCAGGGTAGAACTGGGAGAAACTGTATGGGCTGAAGGAGCAGACGGCGTAGAGCCAGAGGGAGATCCAGAAGAGTACTTCGGGTCCAGGCACTTAGGCCCTTCAGAAGCCGACCCAGCTCGTTGAGAGTTCATGGGGAGCTTGCCTTTGGCCTTTGAGTGAGATGAATTCTCACGGGAACCTGAAGCCAAGGAGGTAACCCCTGAATGAGGGATACCAGAGAGGTCAGTAGATGGACTATGAGGATAAGTATCTGCCAGAATCCCAAACCGTGACCCCTGATTTTTAGCACCAATAGTTCCTTGAATTTTAGGAGCAGTGTGTGACCGCCGCCTTGTCTGCTTAAGGGCATTCATCCAGGGACCGTACGCGTCAATAGGATTGGATGTCATCACCGTCTCAGAGTTGGACGCCGGAAAGATAGGGGCCGAGGGGGACGGGGAAGTCATCTTGGGGTCTATTGCTTTCTTGGGACAAGCAGGGGTGGTGTGCACGACAGAACTGCATGAATAGCACATCTCCGGTAAACCCTCATATGACACCTTTAGTTTCTCACCTGCTAAGACCACAATACCTTTTAATGGTTTAGAAAGATCAACGTCCACAGCTACCCGGGCAAACTTACCGCGATCTCCACTCCTGGTACGAATGTCGATTCGTAAAGGACGACCAACTAGAGTACCAAGGGCGTTGAGAATACGTTGATGGTATTGGGAAGGATCCAGACCAGGGAACTGTACCCATACCACCGCCCTCGTAACCTTGCCCTCATATGCACGGAACGTAGGACACCATGGCTGGACGGACAGAGCAGAACCAAAAATTTGCCAAGGCCCTCCGGTTAGAGCGTGCATACAATCCTCTTCTCGCTTGAACCTGACAATATAGAAGTCATTGATGAGATCAATGACTCTAAAAGCACCCTTAGGTTTCCATAGGGTCTGCAACCGCGAACATAGTGCTCTGTAACCGATAGTAGTGCCCAGGAGTTTAATGATGACTGCCTTTTGCCAAGGCTTATCAAGCTGTCTCTGGAATGCATCAGACAAGTCTACTTCCATCCCATATTCCCCCACAAAGGTAATATCTCCATCCTCATACTCCACTTCATCTTCAAACTCCCATAAAGAGGCTTCAGCGGATGGCTTAGAAACTGCTTCCCTGTAATTCATGCGAGTGGACTGAGGAGAGGAGGGGGTACCTCAGGATTAGTACCTGTATTGGTCTCCTCCTCGACCTCTGCTTGGGGTAGTTCTTCATCCGATGGTTCTACTGCCTCCGGGCATCGACAATCTCCTCATCCTCCAGGCGTGGAGGTTCAATCGCCTTTAATCTAATCTTCTTGGATGATCTTGACGGAGCTGGGGAGGTGGGCAGCTTCCGGCTGGGGTCTGGGGGTTCTTTGTCTTGGGGGATGGGGCGCTCCGAGAGCTTGCCCATGATGTTTAGAGAACGTTGGTGCAGGACTTTTGTCAAACAGGTGGTGTGCTAGTTCTTTGGACTAGTGAAATCCTACTTTAGTTTCTTTCTGATGGTTCCTTCCTTGTTAATGGGTTTTCGGGTTTTTTGGGCCCCTATGTTTAGTGGTTTGGCCAATTTGGTACCCCGACATTTTTTTTGGCCGGGCATATACCCCGAGATTGCATGGGCAGGCCAAACGTATACCCCTGGTCAGGCACCTGCTGACGTGGAGGCTGCCCGGGGTATTTGCGCGTGTTACTGTAGCAAAACGACGTCGTTTTAGAGGATTGGCTTTGAGTGAAGTGGGCCCCACTAAGCCACCTGTGTCCGACGTGGCATGAAACGACGTCGTTTTCTCACTTAAAACGACGCCGTTTTGCTACAGTAACACGAGCAAATACCCGGGCAGCCTCCACGTCAGTAGGTGCCTGACTAAGGGTATACGTTTGGCCTGCCCATGCAATCTCGGGGTATATGCCCGGCCAAAAAAAATATCGGAGTACCAAATTGGCCAAACCACCAAGGTTATCAAAACTGAACCGGTTCGACCGGTTATCCCGATTCAACCGCCTTTCTAGCACATCTCCGGTCTGCTGAAATTCCGGTTGAACCCCGGTTTTACCCCGGTTTAGTCCCGGTTATATTGATCTACTACCTTCGCCGGTTCGATGCCCGGTCCGGTTTTCAAAACCTTGCAAACCACTAAACACGGGGGCCCAAAAAACCCAAAAACCCCCTTGTTAATTTAGTTGATGCGTCTACCTGAATTAATGAGTTAGTACTCTTGACCATAGTCAACGTAAGTGCCATGCCAAAAGGAAAAAAGATAAATAATGCCTAACTCTCTCTTCCTCTTTTCCATTTTTTTTTTTGGTAAGACTCTCTTTCGTTTCTTTGTTTTCTTTTTTGTTTTTGTTTTTGCTGAAAGTTTGAATTCAAGTTGAGTTTGTATTGATTTTACACTTGTTTGTATAGCTTACAGTCATTGAAAACATATGTCATTAAACATTGCATGATATCCGAAACTCAATAATGGAGTGCATTATGCCCACACAAACTTGGAAATCACCTGATGACTGGTCACAGAAAATTTTAACACACAAATTATTCATGACATATTCACATTGTACGTGAAGCACAATTGCACATGACAGAATGAGTTATTTTTCATCCAGAAACAGAGAGTTCTTGCAGTTACTGCGAAGCAGCTGCCCCAAGTAGAACTTGTCGGCGAGCCTTAAAGAAGGCTACTGTCTCATCCCAATCTGGAAGGTTTTCCTTAATAACTGGAACTTGTTGGAGATTTTTTAGCCAACCCTGCAAGCGAGGGAACTTGTGGGGTTCAAGTAATTTGAGTCCTACTGCCTCTTCTATTGTTCCTAACCAGTGAATAATTGAGCCACAAGCTATGTCAGCTATGCCAATCTGGTCTCCACCAAAGAATTTCTTGTTGCCTAAGCCATGATCCTCTATGGCTTGTAACATTTCCTTGGTTTCCTTTATTGCCTGCTCCATTTCTTCCCCTGCGCTGCGGTATATTTTGAAAACCGAGGGACTCTGCACCAGTATATATATTACCACTAGAATCAGATAAAAGATTCTTTTGAACTTTTACAATTAATCATACATCGATGAGGACAGAGCAGGGCTATACCTTATCTTCTGCGAATTTAACCCAGAAACGGGCCACAGCTCTCTCGTGAGGGTCACTTGGCAGCAGAGGATTTTGAGGCCACACCTCATCGATGTATTCGACAATGATCATGGACTCCCAAATTGGTTTTTCTCCATGAACGAGCACTGGGATTTTCTTGTGAACTGGGTTATACTTTAGAAGCAAAGGGCTCTTATTGGTGATATCTTCTTCTACGAATTCGTATTGGATGCCCTTACTCTTTAGAGCCCATATCACTCGGTAAACGAAGCGGCTTGGCAGTGTTGGCAAATGTCCTAGCAGCTTCACTTCTGCCATAAATACTGATATAGTAATGTATGATTGTGCTGTGCGTACAAACTAGGAAGTTATCTTCACTTATTTCAATGGATCATCTTATATTGGTGTGTCTACTGGGGATATCTTACTTGGCCACAAGCACCGAGGAAAGATGGTAAGTGGCTGCACCATTTTTTCCCCTTCCCTTTCTCATTTTGCACTCACTTTATTGTGATACACTGGTGTAATTAACATACTTAATTAAAAAAGGGTGAAAGTTGAAAACCTGACGTATTTCCTTACATCATCTATCATTTGGTAGGGAAAGAACAAAGAAGTTACTCGATCTGTTTTGGCAAATTAATTATGGGAAATTCTGGATTCTTGATCTAACTTGATCATGGGAAAATGGTTGATTTATCTCTTGTTGAAAAATATGAAATGTCTGACTGTTTCTTGTTTAGTTTGAGTGGAGTTGGGGAAAGGAAAAGAAATTAAATTAATGCCCATTGATTAATTACATATTTATTTCTGAACTGGAGTTGTTTTACTGTCATTTCTTACAAGAGATACGGAAACCGAAAATCACATTCAAGTCGGTATTTATCCTACAGTTCACAGCAACTTTAAGCTTAATTATCTGCTGGAGGCAGATTATTTCTTCATTTCATGACTTGTGTTTGGTTGGAAGAAACATCAGGAGGGTGAAGAAAAGTTAGATTTATACATTGAGAGGCGGAACAGAGATGTCTTGGAAACTAATGACTGTTACACTTACTCTCTCCATCCCACAAAGCTGTCCGGAAACAATTTTGTCCTACTCAACCTCGCATTTTACAAATTTTACTTAATTTTAAACATTTTTTTCATTTATCCAAGATAGCTTATAATGATATTTTTAAATTTTTATTCTATTTATCTTTCTCTCTTTCATCTTTTACATTCATAATAGATAACGGTGTAAATTATATAATTTAATTAATATTTTTTAAGATTGAATTGAAGTTATTCATATATCCTTGATTGTTATGCCAAAACTCAAAATGTTACTCACTTTTAATTTCTTAGAAATAATTCAGAAGAACTTTTCTGGTTATGCTCCTACAAACTACCTCAGTTACAAAATATAAGTCGTTCTAAATTCTTTTTGTATTTGTTTCAAATTAGTAGAAGCTTTTGAATTTCTTAGAATCATTTATCAATGGCAGATATTTTTTTTATCCAAATAATAGTTGACCATTAAATAAGTATACCAACTCAATTTTATACTAGGTATATATGAAACACCCCGACCTAAATTTACCCAACTAACAGTAATTACTGCGAAACAGTGCCACCACGTAGCCATCATATAATGAAAGCATGAATTCACAACAGTAACGGTAATAAGCATAAATCACACTCCCGTCACCCGATATGGGGACATCAACATTTGCACAGCGGAAGCATTTTCCAGATATTCAGTAACATCTTATGCAAGACACGATGCATGCTATTGGATCCGAGTCCTGTCCGAGGTTACGTCACAGCCGCCGGTATGCAAACCTAACCTGCAGGAACTGTGTGAGGGGTGAGACCAACCACTGTCTCACCGATAAACAAATAAACCGCAGTATACATGCAACCACAAATACAGCCAAGCCAACACAGAAAACAATAGAAGTACAGCAAGCACAAACATAGTATCGGTATCAACTTACCTGAACCAACTATACGTCAGACCTCTCACGGTTAAGCTAGTCTTATAAACTCACTGACTATTGACGATAGACTTGCCAATTTTATTAGTAGGGCCCTGTCACGTAATAAGTATTGGCCGTGCCTGGTAGCCAGGTTAGCTAACCCCAGGGTACTCCCCGTTAATCCATAAATATCTCAAATCACAAGGTATCACAATAACCGAGTCCCGCAGTCCTCGGCGGAAGTCCCGCAGTCCTTCCTATAACAAATCAACTGAGTCCTGCAGTCCTCAGCCGAGAGTCCCGCAGTCCTCCCTATCAAATCACAAGGCGACTACCATCTAGCCGTACCAATACCTGTCACGTGACAACCTAGATGTCTAGATGTTATTACCACTGTTTATTATTATCACTAACACCACTGTCCAACAGTAACCCATCATTCTCACTTTCCCAAGCAGGCTCTCAGCCTCACAGCTCCTCTGGGAATTCAATCACAATGTCACAATATCGGGTCACTGTCACTTTTAACCCAAATATCTCGTATCTCGTATGAACATCACAATATTCACATCAACATCACAAAGTTCAATATTCAACCACAGTAGTCATCAAACACATAACAATAATCACAACAATAGCCAGCAATAACATGACAGGTACGGCAAGATTGAGACGCCCCGACCCGTATTTACCGTACACAGTAAACACGTGCCGGAACTGTGACAACCCAACCCAACAAAGCCCAACAGACAGCATATAAAACAATAAACTGGCCAACGACCCATAACAAAAACTGAAAACCGGCCCTTCGGCCCAACATAGAACTCGTCACCCGAACTCCGGGGACATCAACAACAACAACCATCCGGCCCAATGGCCCAACTACAATATAAGCACAGCAGAACACTCAACAATATGCACAGCGGAAGACTTATGACTCACATGACAACATATGCAAGGCCCAATGCAACTATTGGATCCGAGTCCTGACCGAGGGTACGCTTCAGCTTGCCCGGTACGTTCCTGCACTACAAACAACTCATCCTACGGGATGAAACCCCGCAGGCGAGGGGTGAGTCCGAAGTGCTCACCGACGAAAGATAAACAGTGATATATAATCAACCATAATACTTTCGAAATAAACACAACAATCACAACAATAAGCAAAAACAATCACATCCCAAGGATACTGCCATAACAACTAACACATACTTCACGACAGAGGAATCCAACTCAAACAACACATCAGAGGATACCAACACGAACAACATAACAGAGGAAACCAACACAAACAACACGATAGAGGAATCCTACTAAATCATATCAAAGCCAAGACCAAATGTATACTTATTAATTTTTATTACCAATTTTATCTTCCGGGCCCGTCACTGGACAGGCTAGGGTCGTACCTGGTTATTAACTAATTCTGGTTGCCAGGCTCCACCACAATCCGGGATCAACATCCCCATATCTCAAATCCGGGATCAACATCCCAATATCTCAAATCCGGGATCAACATCCCAATATCACAAATCCGGGATCAACATCCCAATATCACAAATCCAGGGTCAACACCCCAACCAACTAACCCACTGGCCATGACACCACAGAACTAGTCTCTAACCATCTAGTCGTACCACTACTTTCCAAGTGACTATTATACCATCATCTCAAATTCCAGTCCAAATCCATTACTCTTTCATCAATTACCCAATTTCTATTATCTCTAATTAACTCCACAGACTCAATCTCTTATTTCAATCTCATGACACAAATTATTCAAACTTAACAGCTCAGCATTATTTCCAACACAATATACACAAGTCTATCACAATCCAACAACAACATCAATAATTCCACAGCAATCAGGTAACAGTCAATAATTATTCCGACAGATCAATCTAACAACAAAAATACACAAACAACAAGGATACACACACAGCATTACGGGCACATATCAAGGTTTATCCATCCTCACCTGGTATGTCTCTGAATCCGGTACATAACCATATAGCTTATTTGTCCCTATATCATGTCCAAAACATATAATCACATATAATGCACATCAAAGAGTGCAATGCATGTCGTTAGCTATTATTTTATTACTCGGCTTTTCCACAATTTAAGTTGTCATCCCCGTTTTAAAACTGTTTCTGTTAAACATTACTATCATGGCTGCAGGTATTTATAACCATTAAATATTTGCAGCCGATATCGTAATATAAAGTAGATAGCATTTTATAATACAATCTTTCCCAAAATAATACCGTGTAAACAACGGTTGTAATTAAAGTAGTGAGATCGCCAAGTACACCATAATAATCATACTTGTAATATTTACGATAGTAAAACTGTTACATGGGAATAGTGTCATCGGAAATTAATTTACATAGACGGTATATGGTATAAATTATCCGTATCATAATGTTGTAAAGTAATATTTATAAATTCATGCATCGTTATATAACCGATAATTATAAATGGGGTAAAGATAATAATATTATCAGAACTCGTTATATAATATAACACACGTACGTGGTACGTTAAATTAATATAGCTCATACTAATAAAATCTTTAGATGGAATAATATAACTGATATAATATTTCATCAAAATAACAATGCCACTATCATAGTTCCGGTTCATAGAGAATTATATAAGCATAACGTGGCTATAAAATAAATCATGTGCGGGTTGTATATATTAGACTTATGAATACGTAGTTAAATCCAAAATCAAATCATTTTTAATCCGTAGTTTAAATCATTAACCTCTTATTTATATAATTCGTCCACGTATTTTTCTTATCTATCGGTTTCGTTATTAAGTCCGTCAAATACATATATATGTTGCGATAATATGGGCCTCCGCACGTTCGGCCCGTTTCCGAGTCCGTTGTGCAAATCGAGCCCAAACCCGCGCCAAGGTGTAAAGCGAGTCCGAGGAATTACCCAAAGGTCAGGTTCCGGGCTCGCCAGAAAAATCCCGAGGCTTCGCCGGAATAAACCTGAGACTGCCGGAATCCTCGCCGGAATCACTGTTCACGGCAGCAAAGGATGCACACGGTTACTGTTCATGCAGTCCATCTAGCTACTGTTCGTCATAGCAACGACACCCACAACTGACAACAATCAACACCCTGGTTCACGCCCACAGCTGCCATCGAGCAACCATTCCATTCCCACGCCCAACAACACACAGTAACACCACATTCACAGCCACCCAAATCCACAATCGGTTTCATCAACACAGAGCCACAACCCAGAAGCACAACCACAATCAAGACCTGATTAGTTCATCCAAACATGAATTGGGTTTAAGGAAGAAAGAAAGCAAACAACAGAAGGGAAAGAGGCAAGGGGTCGTCGTGGTTCTTACCCACGCGACGGCGACGGCAGTGACGGGTCGGAGGCGGTTCAGTCGCGTTCACGTCCTCCTGGGTCTCGGCTTGTTGCTCCGCCGGCGGCAAGCTCTACTCCTCGGTGGTGTCGTGCCCGGATCGGCTGGTGGCGGTCCTCTGCAACGGCGGCGTTGGAGCGATGGGTGGCCGCGGCGGCTTTTCTAGCTGCAGGCAGAGGAGGTGCAGAGAGGGGCTGGCCACGGCGGAATGAAGGAAGGAGGAGGAAGAGATGGTGTTGGTGAGGCGGCGGCGTCTTGGGGACGGGCGAGGAGGCACTGGTGGCAGTCGTGAGGAAGAAGGGGAAAAACAGAGGCGAGAGGGAGAGAGGTGCAAGGAGGAGGTGAAGGCTGTGGTGGTCTCGTGGGTGGCTCGGTTGCAGGGGTCAGGGGAGAGGAAGAGAGGAAGAAGGAAGGGGAGAAGGGGGAAGGAGATGGGTGTGTGGATTTCGGGGAAGGATGTAACAGCCCGGGTAAAATTTTTTATTTTTACCGGGACTGTAAAAGTCGTTTACCGTGATTTACTGTTGAATTAATCTTGGGTAATTAATTCAAGGTAAATCGGGAGTCGTTTTTCGAAACCGAGGGTTTTCCCGCGCTCGTGATTTTCCCGTGAATTTTTCGGAACTAAGTTGGTATTTTTCGGGTTTCGGAATTTCTCGGAAAATCACACCGGAAAATAACTAAGGAGGTATCGGTTATTTTCTGGTCCGGATCGGACTCGCCCGTAATGAGGACGAATTGAATTATTGTAATTCACATGTTAAATAGTATTTTTTTTTAGTTTATAAGGAGAAGAGAACCGGGTGAGGAGGAGACGAAGAAGAAAAAAAGAGAAGAGAGAAAAAGGAGAGGAAAAGAAAAAGAGAGAAAAGAAAAAGAGGAAAAAAAAAAGAGAAAGAAAGAAAAGAAAAAAAATAATAAGAAAAAGAAAAAAAAAAAGAAAAATAGAAATACAGAGAGAGGAAGGAAAAAAAAGAAGAAAAGAAGAAAGAAAATCAAGAAAATGAAAGAAAAAAAATAAGAAAAATAGAAAGAAAATACGAAAAAAGGGAAAAAAAAAATGGTGAGCAACTGTTCATCGTCACCCGGCCGCGCCTCGTTACTGTGCACCAGGACGCGTTCCCCGGCGACTCTCGACGCACCGCCGCCACCCTGGTGTTCCTCACAGCGTCGCGAGCTGAACCAAGTCGTCGCCGTCGAGTTCCGCCGCGAGTGACGCCGTGACGCGCCTTTGACCCGTCGGCAGACCCGCGGATCCTCTTCCTCCGCCTCCTGCTCAGCCGTCGCGACGCGTCTCGCCTCCCTTCCACCACCCTTGGAGTCGCCTCGCTGCCGCCGTCCTCCTGCAACCTTTCCCTCGCGTTCCCGCGCCGCCGTTGCCGTTGAACCCGAGGTGAGAACCCGCTGTTGCTAATCGGGTCGAGGCTGTAGTCGGGCTGATCCGGTTGCCAGCCGGGTTGGACTCGCGGGTCTGGGCTGGTCTGGGCGCACCTGGGCTTGGGCTCCTGGGCTCTGCCTTGGGCTGGCTTGGACTTGGCCCAGCCCGATTTATTAAAAAAAAACTATATATACATATGTTTTTATTTATTCGTTTTCTGATATATAATTTTGGAAATAAAATTATATAGCTATTTTGAGTAAATTACTGCCAATTTGATTCTGGAATTTTTATTAAAATATAAATATATGTACTTGGATAAATAATTAAGATTATGTTTTGGGAAACTATTATTAATTGGAAAAATATATATACCTTGAAAATAATTTCTGTAAATTTAATATGTATATTACCTAGTCTGGAAAATTATAATTTTGGTTTATGTATATAAATATGTATTTTGTAAATTAAAGTTAATTATATTTTGTGTTGGAAAATATTATTACCATATGTATTTACAAAAAGATAAATACTATATAAATATTTTCCAAAAATTATAAATAGGTTATTATTTTGTGGAAAATTATGAATATTATTATTTTGGATAATTATAGTTATTTTATGAAAATATTTTGTAAAGAGTTTTAATTAAAGTATGGTACCGAAATTATATTCGGAAATACGTAGGGTAAAATATTTTCCGTAAAAGATAATAATATCGAGTAAGAACCGGGATGGGTAATTTCGTAGTATTGGCATCATTGCATACCGAATATGTGCATTTATGTGTATGTATGATTTTGTTGTATATGTTTTTGGATATCGGGCAGTTTCCCGAGGAGCCGGCGTTGGACCGGTCATTGTTTCCGAAGTTGAGTAATCGGCCAAGGTGAGGATGGATTTCCTTCAATATGTGCCTTATTACTCGGTTATTGTGTTCGGTATTATTGCATTGTTGGATGTTGTGCTTTTGTTGTGTTTTGGCTCGGGATGTCTATCCCGGTGCTTGCTTGGTATTTTTGGGATGTTTATCCCCGTGTCGTTTTTCTGTGTCTTTGAGTTCAGAATATAATGGAATAATTAATAAATTGTGACAAGGATGTCGATCCTTGGATTTTGGATAGGGATGTCTATCCCGGTATCCTGGTTAGGGATGTCGATCCCTGTTATTTGATTTTAACGACCGTAATATAATTGTCGCGTGATAGGTAGTGGTACGACTCGATGGTTAGAAAACTGTTTCGTGGTGGCCTTGACCTGGGTTACTTGATAAGCATGTCTATGCTTGGCATGTCTATGCCTGAGATGTCTATCCCGTGATATATTTTTGAGATGTCTATCCCTGGGTTCGTATTTTTGGGATGTCGATCCCTGGATTTGGTCTGGCACCCGGAATGTGTTGATAACCAGGTTTGACCACTAGCTTATCCGTGACGGGGCCCGGAAAGATAAAATTGGATAATTGGATTTTTATTGAGTCTTTTCGACTTTGGGTCGAGTCTTTTGGTTTGACTGTTGTTTTTGGACTTGAGTAATTTTTAGTGTTCATATTGATCGTCTTTCCATTGTCGTGAGCACTTCGGACTCACCCCTCACCTGCGGGCTTTCATCCCGTAGGATGAGTTGTTCATTGTACAGGTTGATGCATTCCAGACAGGCTGTGACGTTTCCCTTGGACAGGGCTCGGATCCATAGTTTGCATGTGTCGCATATAGTGTCAGTGAGTTATTTAAGTCTTCCGCCGTGCAATGTTTTCGCTACTATTGGGCCATTGGGCCGGATTTGTTACTTATGTTGTTTTATTATTTTGGGCCGTTGGGCCGAGTTATGGTTGTTTACACTGTATGCTAGGCCTTGTTGGGCTGGGTTGTCACAGTTCCGGCTTGTGTTTACTGTGTACGGTAAATACGGGTCGGGGCGTTTCATTTTGGTAGCGGAGCGGGCGTTAGGTCTTGTTGGGCAGTCATTGTGTGTCTGTTGTTCCTGTTTGCATAGTTCGCTCCATTTGTTCATTATTTTATATCATTTAGTTAGTGCATTATGGATCCAGTCGAGGGACGCCAGCTGTCGTGGGACATACACATATGAGGTAAATGATGCCATAATATGCGAAAATACAAATATTATTGATAATACCGATATTTTGAGATAAAGGGAAATATTAATATTTTGATTGCAAAGGGAAATAGTACATTGATATTTTATAATTAATAAAAAGAGAAATAATACATAGATTTTTGATAATTTATAAAATAGGGAAATACATTTAACGGTTTGCAACGACGTTGACACGGAAGCTGTTTGCGTCACTGTTGACGTTGACCGTGACTCTGTCGCTCCAAGAGAGCCACATGCCGCCTCTGTCGCGCTGGCCGGGAATCTCGAACCGGTTAGCTTGAGGGAATCGGAGTGGAATCAGACCGTGATCGTCCCGTGGTTGCCACTGTGTCTCCGTCAGAAGAACCATGTTGGGCTTATACTGGTTCTTCAAGTCCCTCAGGGTGCGTGAGAACTCCTGTGCACGTCTTGCAACTCCTCTGCAGTTCCACACCAGCAGACGCACCTTTGGCCAGGTTGGAGGTAGCCGAGTCATTCTGGGTATGCTCTGGGCTGTCATTGCAAGCTGGTAGTAAGCACCTTGCTCCACAGTTTGGCAAGTGGACTCCAAGTTGAACTCTTGAAGCCTATCCGAGATGAAGAACAGCACGGAGTTGGCTGATCCGTAGTAGGATGTCCTCAGAGTGCCGCGATCCTCTAGGAAGAACACCTCTTCCATTGGAGTGACGAAGAACGCGACGAGTAGAGCTCGTCGACGAAGACCAGTCGGGGCATTTTGCCGAGCTCGTTCGGTAGTTCTTCAGCACGTTCGTTAACCATGCTGTAAGCCAGTCGGTTCCTTCTGCCGAGGTTGGCACCTTCGACAAAGAACACCGACGAGGGAGCAGGCATTTTGTTTGGACGTGTGGGGTTTTGATTTGAACGTTGTGGTGTTGTTTTCTGAGAGTTTTGTTTGCTTTAATGCTTTTGGTGATTTACACATCACCGCTCCTTCTTTTATACACTTATGGGGAGCGTGATTACCGTTTTTGATTTTGAAGATTTTGCTTTTTGAAAATTTACCGTTGTTTTCATTTATCGCTTTGATACTTTACGCGTTTTTCGGATTACCGTGCCAGAGTTTTTCAGTCTTTTTCCATCTCTTGATTTTCTTCGCTCTGGCTACTTTGTCCTTTCTTTTCATGGCCTTTCTATATTTTTCTGCATCTTTTATCACATGCATCCGTGACCGTTGAGGCTAGACGGATGGGACCATATCTCGAGTAGAGCGCATGTGCGACAAGCTCACAGCTGTTCGGACATCGTGGAGAGATACAAGCTTTGACAGACGTTTTGGCTCATGGAGAAATGGTGAACAAGTGGGTAACGTGTCTTTCGAGAGACACAGGACGTTCCCGTGATCTTCGCTGTGTACGTTACGTTTCTTGGGATCGAGGATGGATACGATCGATCCTGAGCGTCGATCATGAAAACATATTTTGTTTTAATTTCTTTTCGTTTTGATTTTGTTAAACAAGTTTTACTTTTAATTTCTTTTTGTTTGATTTTATTAAACGAGTTTTGTTTTTAATTTTCTTATTTTTGATTTTATATTCCTATAGTTGATTTTAGTTTTACTTTGAGATGTTTTATTTTCCGTTAAACATGAGATTTCATAACAAGAAATTTTTGATTTAAAAGGAAATTTATTTTATTGATTTTATAAAAAGGATTACAACAGGAGAAGAAGTACTCTCTATGGAGTTACTTGCTTCTCTAGATCTTTTACAAGGTTTTTGGCATTTTCCATGTGCGGGAACAGCTCCATGCACGCCAGTTCTATCTGCGCCACCGCCGAGCTGATCTTCTTCAGCGAGAAGTTCAGTTGCGTCAGCTTTTGTTGCGGAGTGCTGCTCTCAGCGACCGCCTTGCCTTTTCTGTCATCAGCTTTCTTGGGGACACGTTTCTTCCGTCGTTTTGGGGAAACGACCATGTGCTCCTTCAGGCCGATGATGTTGGTCTTGAACCGCTTCTTTGGAGGTTCATCATCGGAGCTTGTCGGGAAAGCTTTGCCACCGATGTAGCTGTTGTTCTCGGAGTCAGAAGTAGTCCTTGATCTCAGTGGAGAATCCATGGCTGTGTGTGAGTATGCAGCCATGAGTTTTGGTATTTATAAGCGGATGAGATGTCGCTTAAGGGTATAAGCGGTATCTCATGTTAAGGTTGGATACCTGGCAGAGTGTGCCAGAATCTTATCGTGGTAGGACCCACGGATAAGACGGAATTTCGGGGACGAAATTCTTTTTAAAGGGGGTAGAATGTAACAGCGAAGAAAAGAAAATAAAGAAAAGAAATGGGAAGAAGACAGGGAAGAAAAGAAAAGAAAGTGGGGAGGGGTCGGTTGGTCACGGGTGAAGAGGTGTGGGCGGCTGGAAGGAAGAAAAAGAAGAAGGAAAAGGAGAAGGAGAAAGAAGGAAAAGAAAGAAAAGAAGGAAGAGAAGTGGGGCCCGTGCGGCTGGGGAAAAACTGGGAGAGAGAAAGAAATGTAACCGGGAAAGAGGAAGAGAAAGGAAAGAGAAGAAGGAAGAGTGGCTCGGGGCAAGCCTCATTTGGCCGGTCCGGATTCTCGTGTCGGAATCTCGTAAACGCAGGGATACTCTCGTCTTTCCGACAAATTCCGTCCCGAGTCCAAAAATATGACGGGCTCGGAAAATCCAATTAATTCCCCTGAACGTCGTCCAAGTCTCGGAACTGGAAACCGAGGCTCGGTTAGTCATGAAGATACTCTCGAGCGCGGGAAAACTCTCGGTTTCGAAAAACAACTCCCGATTTACCTTGAATTAATTACCCAAGATTAATTCATTCGGTAATTCACTGTATAACGACTTTAACAGTCCCGGTAAAAATCCAAATTTTACCCGGGCTGTTACAAAGATAACATATAAATAACGATCAATCAAACAATCGGGGTATCACGGGCAGCATACCGAAGTTTATAAGTTTATATCCTCACCTGATACTCCATAGAAGCCGATATCTGGTTAAGCCTCGATATCCTTATATTAATAACATCCATAATCACTTATGATGCACAGACAATAATGATCATGCATGATGCCGATTTTAGAAATTATTATATGGCTTGCCTTATACCATATTTATTTTATTATTTCAATAATTTCCTTTACTATGAAATTAGCATTTCCAATTAATTGAGGATTAGCTTCTTATATGTTTTCAACCGATTTACTAATTATACTTAATTTTAAATTAAAACCGAATCAAAAGCATAAATTAAAAGGCATAAAATAAAACTATAAGTTAATTAATTATATTAAGCCTTCGTTAATTAACGTCGTTTATAAATTCCGGGTCTGTTATTATAGTTTAGGGTCCGTTAATATGCATGGATAGTCCAAGAGTCCGGGGTTTTATCCAAAGTCCATTTCCGGGTTTGCCGAAAAATACCCGAGACTTCGCCGGAAAAATCCCGGGGCTGCCGGATTCCGGCCAAAAGTTCCTTGTTACTGTTCACCGTCAAACAAAAACCCAAAACACACAGCAACACTGCCGAGCCCAGCCTCAGCACACCCTATCCACAGCCATTCAATCAATAAACACCCTCCACATCACCGTGTCCAACACTCACAACACCGTCACCCACCGCCACAGAACCACCATCAACGGCATCCAACCACCACAGTAACATCAAACACAATCCCACTTTAAACAATTGAAACCCGATTAATCACAATCGAAGCAACACCAATTATTTAACTATAAGTTTTAATTATTCAAGACCAACAATTAATTAATCAAAACCAACAAATAATTAATCGGCAGAAGGAGATAAAGAAGACACGACCGAGGACTCACCCATTCGTGGTGTCGTCTCAGTGGAAGGGGAAAGAAGAATGGTGGCGTGTGAGAAGAGGGGAAGGGGAGATCGGCACTGGAGGCGGCGGTGGCGACGTGAATGGAGGAGATCGGGCGGCACGAGAGCAGGGGAAGGGGAGCAAAGGTGACCTGAGGCGTGCCGATTCACCCACAGCGGCGGCGACTTGTGGGCGGCGAGAAAACAGAGAAGAGAGAGGCTGGGACCGACGGCGACGCCTTCTCTGCCTCAGCGGTGGCTGCGAGCAGAGGCGGCAGAGGGAGGAAGAAGGTGTGGCGGCGATGGCGACTAAAGGAGGAGAAAAACAGGGCGAGAGGAAGGTGGAAGGTTGGGCGGCAGAGGAAGGCTGTGGAGTTGGTGCAGGTGAGGAGGAAAAGTGAGGGTGTGACGGCGGTTAGGTGGCAGGGCGTCGGAGCGACGAGAGGAAAAGGGAGAAGAGACAGGCCGGCGAGGAGGACGGGAAAGAAGAGCAGAGACAAGAGGGAGATGGCGAGGGGATTTAAAGGAGAAGAAGGGAAGAAGAAGACAAGGAGAGGGAAAAAAATCTGGAGAATGGAAAAAAAAATCAAGAACAGGAGGAAGAAGAATCGGGAAGAAGGAGGAGGAAAAGTAAGGAAGAAGGAGAAGAAAAAAAGAAAAGAAATCAGGAGGAAAAAGAAAAGAAAATGAGGGAAAAAGAAAAATAAATGAGAAAATAAGAAAAAGAAAGGAGAAAGAAGGAAAAAAAAGAAGAAAAAGACAAGGAAGGATGGCCCGGGAGAGAAAAATATCGCGGCTCGGTGCCGGCAGCATTATTGGTCCGAGAATAGACCAAAATACCCTCATGTTCGACTTTTGATCCGTTAATGTCACAGGGGCATTTTCGTCTTTCCGAAATTCGTCCCGGTTCCGAAAATACAACTTAGGCTCGGAAAATCCAATTAATTCTTCTGAGCGTTGCTCAAGTCTCAGAATTTCAAACCGAGGTTCGGGTAGCTGTATAAAATTCCCGGTAACCCGAGATAATTCTTGGAATTAATTTCCGAGGCTCGGTTGTCGATGGAGAATACTTTAGAGCATCCGTATTACTGAAGATCTGATTCGAGGTTCGATTATTCCCGGTAAAACTCTCGGATGATTCTTGTTTAACAGCGGTAAAACTTTATTATCCACCGTAAAAGTCAAACGACTCGGTAAAATTTACGAAAATTTTACCCGGGTCGTTACAATATAATATAATTACTCTAATTCAACTACATATTTGACACATTCTACATCCAAACAAAAAAAAAGGGTTGCCACATTCTGCGTTTTAAATTGGGACAATTGGGACCAAAACGTTGCCATTGCTTTAAAAAAAAAAAAAAAAACAAGAAGAACGTTGCCATTGCTAGGGGCGCTGCAAATGATGACAATTATTAGCTTGAAACCGTGCTTTTGAACAACAACAATATTCTTAAAAAAAAAAAAATTGAACAACAACAATAACACACAAACTTTTAACACACAATTACATATTCATCACATCATGTGAAACTAAAGCACAATTCCACATGACATAATGATTTATTCTTCATCCAGAAACAGAGAGTTCCTCTTCCAGTTACTGCGAAGCAGCTGCCATAAGTAAATCTTGTCGGCGAGCCCTAAAGAAGGCTACTGTCTCATCCCAATCTGGAAGGTTTTCCTTAATGACTGGAACTTGCTGGAAATTTTTGAGCCAACCATGCAAGCGAGGATACCTGTGGGGGTCAAGTAATTTGAACCCCACTGCCTCTTCTATGATTGCTAACCAGTGAATATCGGAACCAATGGCTATGTCAGCTATGCCAATCTGGTCTCCACCAAAAAATTTCTTGTTGCCTAAGCCATGATCCTCTATGGCCTGTAACATTTCCATGGTTTCCTTAATTGCCTGCTCCATTGCTTCCCCTCCGCTGCGGAATATTTTGAAAACTGATAGACCCTGCACCAGTACTACTTGAATCAGATAAAATATTCTTTTTAGAGTACTTTTACAATCTATTCCTTCTGTTATATATTCCAAACTGTGCTATATGTTGTATGAATTTGCAGGTGTGTTAATTAGTATATTATGCATTTTAGTGAGCACTTCCGAATTTAGTCAATCAAAAAATTGAACATAATGAGTTTTATTGAACCAATTAAGACAAAGCAGAACCATATTTTACCTTATCATCAGCAAATTTGACCCAGAAACGGGCCACGGCTCTCTCGTGGGGGTCACTTGGCAGCAGAGGATTTTGAGGCCACACCTCATCGATGTACTGGACAATGATCATGGACTCGCAAATTGGTTTTCCTCCATGAACAAGCGCTGGGATTTTCCTGTGAACTGGGTTATATTTTAGAAGCAAAGGACTTTTGTTGGCGATATCTTCTGGTACGAATTCGTATTGGATGCCCTTAATCTTTAGAGCCCATGTCACTCGGTAAACATAAGGGCTTGGCAATTGTCCTAGCAGCTTCACTTCTGCCATAATACTGATGTAATGTTATATAAAATTGTGCGTTGGGAGTAGGAAGTGATCTTCGCTTACTTCAATGGATCATCTTATACTGTGTCTAGTTATAGGGATCTCTACTTGCGCCGCAAGCACGGAGAAAGATAGTACAGTCTTGTTTCCTTCCCAAATTTATTTTCCAATTACTTTGTTGTGACTTTGTGAGGGTGAAGTACTCTTTAAGCCTAATTAACATATTAATTAAAAAGGGTGGAACTTGACATTTTGAATTCCTGACGTAGTGCCTTACATAATCATGATTTGGTGGAAAGAACAAAGAAGTTTCTCGGTCTGATTTGTTGTCGTCTAGGGAAATTCTGAATTCTTCTAACTTGACCATCTGAAAATGATTAATTTATTTTTTCTCTTTGTTGAAAAGTATGAAATGTCTGATTGTTTCTTGTTTACTTAGACTAGACTTGGGGAAAGGATATAAATGTTCATTGATTCATATATACATAATTATTTCTGAACTGCCTTTTTTTTCACTAGAGATATGCTGGACTTAGGGGAAAGCAAATTATTTTCGTTCATTAAAAAAAATATTTTCTTCTTTTCTTGACTTGTTTAGATCAGAAGGGACTTCAGGAAGGGGAAGTTAACTGAAACAGGAGGGTGCAGATCTTTTTGTAACCTACTGGTTGTTACCATTTTTTTGCTCTGTTTTTTTTTTCTTGACATGCAAAGAATATTTCTCAATGCTCAGATTAATTTTTTTTTTCTTTGATAGAACAGATTAAATTGTTAATCACCTTTAATGTCTTAAGATATGGTTCACACTGCTCCCACCAGCTTCTAAAATATATAAGGTAGGCACCCTATACAAACTCCATACACTAAACTTTTCAAGTTATACTCAATTTGGAAAACTGCCTATTCCTACTAATTTCCAACCATTTAGGTTGGTAGCGAAGCTTTGGAAATTAGGAGTGATCAACTAGGGTGTAAACCAGCATATTGCTCAGTTGTGAATATAGAGGATGTATAGGATGTCAACTTTAATATAAGTGCCTAAGAGTACTGATTAAGTAATCCTGTGTTAACCGATATTCTTCTAGTATTTTCTTTTTTTTCAAAATAACTCATTCATCCGTTGATAGAAAACTGAAAGAGAACTATTGGACTCTCACAGAGCGGAGTGGCAACAAAATCTTAAATGTCCAAGCCGCTTAATTCAGGGTGTGAATGAGGTGAGAATTGGGTAGCCTTAGTGCTCTACATCAAAAAAAAAAAAAAAACTTGAGTTTGTTCCTTATTATAATTTATTTTTTCTTCTTTTTCTTGTTCCCGCAGAAATTAGAACTCTTACTAACATCAATCAGTCTACGCGTACGTAGTATTTATATACCAGAAAGAAAAGACAATTATCACTATTTTATCCGCTAATTCCCTGACTCGAGTCGTTCATGCTACTCTAGTTGTATCATCTATGATCTGCTATTGTTGCACAAAAAGCAACCCGGTTCTTTTTGTTTTGGTGAATTTAGCCGGTGTTGTGTTGGCTTTGTCCTGATTTGTTTGTTCTTTTTTTTTTTTCCTTTACCATCGGACATTTTATTTGAGTTGCTCAACGTTGAAATTGGACATATATATCAAGCATGGCCAACAACCTTGTCATTGTGACAGCCGACAGGGCGACTGTAAATGATGATATTCATTAACTTGAAGTGCATGCTTTCAATTCAATTATGAGTAACAACTGGTTGCGAAAGTCCTCTGGTAACTGTTTGTAAGACTTTGATCATATCCATAATGTCAATTATTTCCTGAAAAAAAAAATTATGGGCAACAACTTTTGGTGAAAAGAAAATAATATGAGTAACCCACCATAACCAGATATGCAAGGCAAAATTTGGGATACCAAATGCCAAGCCAAAAAAAGGAAGAAAATAATATGAGTAACAAATTTTGAACAAAAAACACTACTAAGTAACAAAATTATAACATTTGAGCTTCTTAAGAGAATTTTTCTAAAATATTTTACTATATAAGACATAAATCTCGACCACTGTTCATTATTATTATATTTATTATGATTGGCTACAGCCATTATTTTGCTTCAACTCATACAAAGATGTATGAAGCAACCTATTACACCTAGTAAAAGGGGCACAACGTGGGCCTCAGCCCAACACAAACTTAGAAACATCTATCAATAGAAATCATCAATAATTTGAGACCTCAACTCCTCCTCCATAGATGGAGGAATCAAAGTCCATTTATTCGTGAATACGATTCCGACGATCACTTTGAGGCAGCTCCTCCTAGTAAAGCTTCTCGACGACCCTTATAGAAGGCCACAGCCTCCTTAAAATCTGGAAGGTTTTCTTTAATAACTGGAGCTTGCTGGAAATTTTTGAGCCATGAATACAAGCGAGGGAACTTATGAGGTTCAAGCAGTTTGGCCCCTAATATTCCCTCTTCCATGACTGTCAGCCAGTGAATAACCGAACCAAAGGCAATGTCAGCTATGCCAATCTGGTCTCCTCCAAGGAATTTCTTGTCTCCTAAACCATGATCTTCTGTGGCTTGTAACATCTCCAAGACTTCCTTCTTTACCTTCTCCATTTCATCCTCTCCGGTGCGGAATATTCTGAAAACAGAGGGACCCTGCACGTACCATTGTAGTAAGTGAGATAATATAATAATTAGATTAAAATTGTTTATGAAAATTTTTCCTCTTTTTATAAGGGCAAGTCCACAATAGACAAGAAATCAGGATCAAACAATGTTAATTTATATTAGTTATATTATACCTTATCGTCAGCAAATTTGGCCCAGAAGCGGGCCACAGCTCTCTGGTGAGGGTCATTAGGCAGCAGGGGATTTTGAGGCCACACCTCGTTGATGTATTCAACAATGATCATGGACTCGCAAACTGATTTTTCTCCATGAACAAGCACTGGGATCTTCTTGTGAACTGGGTTATACTTTAGAAGCAGAGGACTCTTATTGGGGAGATCTTCTTTTACAAACTCATATGGGATGCCCTTAAGTTTTAGAGCCCATATCACTCGGTAAACATAAGGACTTGGCAACAGTCCTAGCAGCTTCACCTCCGCCATTTCTGAGAGATTGTAAAAGAGGGTTTGTAGTTTGTTAGCTTAATTAGCTGCCTCGATCATCTTATTTATAATGATGAAGAACCTCTTCCTTGAGCCCAAAGTATAGAAAGGAATGGAAGAGGTATTCAAGATGGAATGTGGTATTCATTAATAAATTAATTAAATGAAAGTGTAGAGCACTCCACCGAGCACTAGGAACTTCAAAGCATTGTTTTGAATTCTTGACGTGTTGGCTGACATAATCATAACATCGAAATTGAAAGAAGCTGCTCAACCTTTTTGCCAGAAAAACTGGCAAAAACAATTTGGGTTCTGATTTGGTTTGACTACTTATCTAAAACTAAAAGTGATTAATTATTTATCCTCTCTTTGGAATCGAAAGAATTTCTTATATATGATTGTCTTTCTTCCTTGGAGGACCAGAAAAGTTAGCAGATGACATATTTATTTGTACTTGCACGGCCGCGCGTCATGTCTTACAATATGCCATACATTCCGTAGACTATCGAATTGGGAATTACTATATAGATGAAAAATTCTCATATCATTAAATCTTAAATTTTAAAAGAGGGAATATCATTTTAGGACATTTTGTTACACATTTATTTCACAACTCTTGGTCGGTTATATGTAGTAATAATTTCTCCTCACATTTTTCGACAAAAAAAAAATTCTCCTCACACTAATTGTAGTATAATGACACCTCTCTCTTAGTGTTTCATCAAGTCAGAGATTCATGATAGTTGTTGGATTGAAGGTGATTTGCCCATGGAAATTGTGGGTAGTTATCAGGATTCCTATATGCAAAAAAATAATTTTCCCTCACAATGTATATGCATTCTAGATCAATATGCCATTAAACCATTCAATGTCAATCTTAGACATTATCACGGGGTGGGTTATGCAATTTGCAAACCATTTTGCTACAAATAAAAAAAATTGCATCATGCATGATCATATGTGCTAGAATTTTATTGAGTAATTAAGAGGAGGATACAATCGGGGTGTAGAAATATAAAGAGATGATGCCTAGTAAAAGTTTTCCCCGGCCAAAGGTGGTTCAAGTTAAAAGAAGTTGGAATCCTTTAGGGTATTTAAGATTTGAGGTGAGGTTGGCTCGATTTGGCGGTCACGATAGCTATCGGTCATGATAGTACCCCTTGCTAGCTATCGGTTCACTTGTCATGCACACGAGTGTATCTTGGTTTTTTTTTTTTTTTTTCGCACTGGTGTCCTGGGCCAATCCGCCTTTAAAGGATAATAACGGGCCCAGACTAATCCAGCTCATGACATGATTGGGAACCATAAAGGTTGGCGTCACTAGCCCGTAGAGTGCTGCGTTCCCAAGACTCGAACTCGAGATCCCTTGGTTAAGCTAGAACAACTCCAACCAGTTGATCTAACCCATCGGGGTTACACGAGTGTATCTTCTAAATCCTTCTAATTAGCAAGCTGTATAGTGGGCCTGACCTTCTTTTCATGAGCTTTTAGTACTGAGGCTAATTTCTATTTAATGAGTTGAGCTTCATCAGGCTAATTTCTACCCATCATCAAATGTTATATAAAATTATTTTTTGATAAATTTTTATAATTTACATAAAGGATAAATTAAGTTATAAAGTGATAAGTTTATAAAATATTTACTCTCTTATAATAATTGGTAATTATTACTAATATTATTATTCCTCCTCAAAATCTAATTAACATTAAAACCAATAGTAATATGGGCTAGTGCCCCGATTTTCACCAAAAAAAAACATTATAACCAATAACCAACACAATATAAAACACAAAAAAATTGTAGAATTACAAAACCGCAATCAGGTTACTTCTTCATCTTATTCGATATGTTCATGAATTAATTTAGTTATTTTTATTTGCATAATTTGATCATTATTCTTTATATATTTAAAATAATTAATTTTAGAGAATAAGCATTTAGAGAGTCACCCACCGTAATCAAATGCATGATCCCGTTGAATCCAAATTAATTGGGACAAAACTTTAGAATCAAAATACCATGTGCGTAACGGTAAAAAAGTTTTTCTTGTCCCTTCACTTTTCTGTTTTAGCATTTGTTGTCCCTCTTCCTTTTTTTTCACTCAACTTGTCCCTCAACTCTTAATTTACCGGGTCACCTTGTCCTTATTACCACCTATAGCAGGTTGGTGCGTGTGAGGCTGACACGTGTCCGTGGAGCCCACTTCAGTTGATTCTATTTTTCTTTTTTCTCTTTCTTTCTTATTTTTTATTTTCCAGAAATCCTTTTTAAGGTTTTATTATATTAATTTTTGCAATAAATAGAAGAGAAAAAAAGAATTTATTATTTTATTGTTTCACTTTCCTTTTTTTTATTTTGTTTCTTTGAATAAAAAAATTCTTTTACTTTTTTTAAAAAAAATGATTAAATCTTTAAAGAAAATAAAAAAGGAAAGGAAAAAAAACACGCTTTAACCTCTTCAAATATTTTCTCTTTTCCCTAATTTTTTCCCCAATTTTAAATTTTTAAATTCTATTTTCAATTAATAAAAGGCCAGTAAAACAGAACGACGATGTGTTTTTAGAGAAAAAAGCATGTATTGTATGTGGGAAGTAACCTAGGCTCATCTCTTCCCCACAACATTAAAAGAAAAGTCGCCGTCGTCGCTCTCTCACAGGAG
This sequence comes from Turnera subulata, assembly GCA_028386065.3. Classification (NCBI taxonomy): domain Eukaryota; kingdom Viridiplantae; phylum Streptophyta; class Magnoliopsida; order Malpighiales; family Passifloraceae; genus Turnera; species Turnera subulata. The sequence goes on along the minus strand of JAKUCV010005632.1, from coordinate 61,467 downwards.
CTTTTAACCAACGGTCATGGCCGCTGGAAGTTGGAACAGGTCTTGCATGATGCCCTTCGATTAGGCGACGATCACGCCGAGCACCACCTAGATCAGCACAGGCGGGATACCAAGTTGGCGTTGTTGGATTCCGTTGAGAGCGAGGTTGTGCTCCATGTTGCTGGTAATGTCAGGGCAGACTCGTTGCGGGGACGTGTGCACGTGGACTATTCGGAGCCTGAGGTCAGTGGCGAAGGCGGATTCTGCGACATGGTCGAAGGAGCCGGGATGAGGTGCATCGCCTGGGAGAGGGCGGACCTGAGGAAGCCGATCTCCTCCTCGAGGAGGCAGGTGTCGACCACGAAGAGGCAAGTCAGGGGCGGGGGCGAGGAGGCGTCGTCTTGCTGGTACTCGACGGTGGTGTACTGGGAGAACAACTCCGGGGAGAGGGTGTCCGGGGAGATGGAGGCGGCGTGGTGAGGGGGGAAGTGGTTGCGGTGGAAGCAGATGGGGCAGATCCAGATCTTGGCCTCGAAATCGACGACGGAGAAGGGTTTCAGGACGGGGCGGCAGTTGCGGCAGCGGAGAGGGGAGTAGGGGAGGACGGGCATGCCGGGGAAGGGCTTGAACGGTGGTGTCCCTTCACACGGTCTTTCCTCCCCGCCGCTCCTGCTAGCAGCAACACCTCCTCCCGAATCGTCTCCGCTGGCAGCACCGCCGTCTTCGGAGGTAGCGGCGTCGGTTTTGGCGATTGCTTTTCCCTTCATTTCGATCTCCATTTTGGCCTGGGGGGTTTGGGTTTAGTGTGTTTGTGTGTGTCTGTGGCTTTTGAGTTTGTTGGGAGGAGGGTTGGTGGCTTGGGAAGAGAAAAGAAAAAGAAAGAAGAAAAGAAGAGATTGAAGAAGACGGGATAAGAAAAAAAAAGAAAATGGAAATGAGGAAAAAGAAAAAATAGAATAAAAAATAGGTTTTAGAAATTAATTAGAAAAAAATAAAAAGAAAAAATAATTTTAATCAGAAAGAGTGGGCCCCACGGACACGTGTCAGTCTCATACGCACCAACCGGCTGCTGGAGGTAATAAGGACAAGGTGACCCGGTAAATTAAGAGTTGAGGGACATGTTGAGTGAAAAAAAAAAAAGGAAGAGGGATAACAAATGCGAAAACAAAAAAGTGAAGGGACAAGAAAAACTTTTTTACCTGTGCGTAACTAGTGCACAAAAACTAGTTATGTATATATCTTTAGTTATGTATATATCTTTGTTTTTCTTTCTAAAAGATGAAAAAACTATGGCCATAATTAAAAAGAAAAGTTAAGAAAGAAATATGAAAACAAAGCACGAAAAAAGAATTTAGTCAGAGAGGATTACTAAAAGCCAATCCTGACATGAAAAGAAAGGGAGGCTATATATTTGCTGCAACTTCTAACCTAGCCGACATAAGTGCCGGTTTTGCCTGAAGGCACCCACCCTATTCAAACATGTCTCGTCTGCTTGCTACTCTGTCAGCACTACATTGGAACCGAAAGGTGTGCGCGAAAGGTGTCTGAATCTGCCAAGTCTATGTTTGTGTTGAACTTAAATCATAATTTCCATTGGTGTTTTCTATTCTTCTTCATATAGTTGCTTCTTAATCAAAAGAACAAAAAAATTATATATGCAGATTCTCTCTACTTTGTCCAATTATAATTTTCTTTCGTCTCGACATGATGCTTGCTTGTACTCGGTTTATATTTATATATTAACAATGGGAATATCTATACTATACATGTTTCCACTGTTTTATGTGTTGTTTTCGTGATAGAACGTGTTAGTATGAACTGTGAGCGACTTTTTTTTTTTTTTAAGAGATCAAAATCTTATTCGCCTAATCTTTTTTTTAAAAAAAAATTCTTTGAATTTTTTTTTTTGATGAAACGAATGTATTTATTCATACCAAAGATACTTACATGAGTAGAAATGAAGAGGGCCGTAGCCAAGCCATCGGAAAGATGGCTTTGTAATACAACTATACCCACACCTAAAACTGGCAGAGGATCCTAAACATATCTCACCTTGCATGAAGGACCTCTCCAAGCCTTTATATTATCAGAACATATTACCACTGCAGAAAAATCAAAAAGGAAATTCAGGGCTCATCACCTTAATCCATGACAATGATCTCATCAAAATAAGGTCAAACATCACACCCCAATCTGTTGCTTTTGATTCAAAGATCAACTTGTTCCTACTCCACCAGATGCTCCAAATCGAATTAAAGAAAATTACCATCCATGCTGCTCTGAACCTAGGTGAAGTGGCCAGCCCCATCCATTGCACAAAAAAGTCTTCAAGACTCAAAGGCGAAGCCCAACTGAGACCCCACCAACTACATAAGGTACACCAGAGTTTCCATACCGGAGAGCAGTTCAGGAACACATGGTCTCGAGTTTCAATTTCCAATTCACAGAAAGGACAAACAGCACCCTCCGGACTGATAATATTTCTACTCAGGAGAACCGACCTGACAGCAACCCCTTGATGCATTGCCAACCAAACAAAGCATTCAATTTTGTGGGGTGCACACCCCAACCAAACCCACGGCTTTGCTGCAGTAACATGCCGCGACCGATGGGATAAGACATAACCTGATTTAACGGTATAGGAGCCACCAGGGCATGCACTCCATTTCCACTCATCCATCTTATTCTCCTGCAAAGTGACATCAGATACGGAACGGTTAAGAAGAGTTAGCTCCTCTTCCTCCCAGCTATACAAACGACGCCTCCACTTCCAACCCCATTCCCATTTCCCCTCCACCCACTTCACCGCATCCTTCACGTTATCAAATTGCAAAAAGTCTAGGAAATGAGTCCATCAAAGAGACCCCATCCTTCCACCTATCCGTCCATAATCTACTCTTACTCCTGTCACCTAAAACAATTCTCAAACCGTCTTGCAACTTCACGCCAATATTCGTGCATTCCTCCCCAGACAAAACAATATTTCTCCATACAGTAGAAGACCTCCTTTCACAGAAAGCTGGCCAAGAGGAAACTGAGTGACTCCTATAGTTATCTCTTACCAAGTCTGCCCACATGGGGATTTTTGTAGATGCAGAATCCAGAGTTACATATTTCCATAGCCATTTCAAAAAAGTTTCTTTGATGGACTAGCAATTTCATCCTTATTGCTTATTGTACTGTCAAAGTCCTGATTGCTATAGTGCAGTGGAGTTGTTTTGATTGTAATGGAGTAGGAGAAGCATTGTTGTAGAGATATTAGAATTTCTTTTCTCTCTTTTTTTCGCTTAATGATTCAAAATATGGACTAATGGTGTCATATCCTGGAAAGGATAGCTAACCAAAATCGAGGAGGCCTGCTGATTATCTAGAGAACTAGATTGAGAGTTCCTTGTATCTCTCTTGTGTGTCCTAATGTATGCGTGCATATAATTTATACATCCATAATATGGCCCTGTCATCCTAAAGTCTTACCATACTTTTTCTCCCAATTTTGAGCTAAGAAACGAGTTTAGTAATTTGCTCTCTGGATCAGAAACTGTAGTTGGAGTTGTTGTATTTTATATTGCATGTTGTAACCGTATTTGCTATCTTGAGATTGGTTTATTTTGGTCCCCAGTTGTTGGAAATTGATTGATTTTGAGTTTGAGAGGCAGTAGTTGTTTTCTTAGAGAGTTTCTGGCTTTCTGTTGTCTTCATTTTCCTTTTCCAGTGTTATGACTGTGGAAGTGTTAATATTTTCCGATTAGTCAAAAAGCTCACTTTCATCACTGCTGCTGCAATTATGCCTCCTAATACATACTACTTTGTTACAGAACTGAGTACATATCATTTAGCCTTTTTTTTTTGGGTGTGTGCACAATTTATGCTTACACTTGAATTATTACTTACTTGACAGTAGCTTGATACGTTTTGGTTGCTAACTGGTTTAGTACTGTTCCTCGATTATCTGGTTTTATCGTTTCTAATCCCCAACTCCCATTATAGATACGTTCTAGAACTTGTTTTCATAACCGCAGCATATGGTAATGGCAACCTATAATTTTTTTTTTCTCTCTCTCTCAGGAAAATGGCTAATGAAGACGAGGGTAAAGTGTTGGGGTCGTTGATTTGTGCAGCTTTTCCTGATGTGGATTATCAGAATTGTTTTGCCAAACAAGTTTGGCGTACAAGAATTGTCGTTAGGGTCCATATGTCTCGTTTGGGAGAAAGACGAACAGAGATTCTCTCTTCTATACAACAATTAGTAGAACTGCGCAGAGGAGCACTGACACCTAAGGAGTATCTGAGTGTTGAAGTGTGTGATTATCTCAATGCAATCAAGAAACACGTTGATGATGAGCTACAATAACCTCCACCACCTCCACAAAATCCTCATGTTCTTGACCCAGCAAGAGATCCTATGCATACTTGTTAGGCTTGTCTAAACCCACATGGATCAAGTTACCAACAATTGTTTTGGGCTAGAAATAAAAATGGCCCATCTCCTTTAAGTCAAAACACGTGACTTTTCTATTTGGTGAAACAAAAAAATAGAAATGTGTGGGTGGTAATTTTTGGAAGACTAGCTGCAGCAAAAAAAAAAAGTGGGGGAGTGGTGGCTTTTGACGACCGAAGAGGAAAAGAAATGGGGGAATGTTCCTCATCTTTGCAAGCCTAGATCGGGTGGCAAACGATGTCCGATTTGGATGAAATTGAAGTATGTTGTTCTCCTCTTCAAGCTCTACAAAGTGAACGGAGCGGATCGTCGTGAAGCTCTGGGTTTTCGGGTATTAGTGTTATACCCATTTGGTGAGATTTGCCCACTTCTCCTTCAATTTGTTGCTTGTAATCCACTAGTGTAGTGATGACTTTGTTGTTGGAGCCAAGATTTGTAATCTTGATGTTGCCTTTGTTGCGTTAGCCTCTAGTTTTTTCTAGGGAAGAACTTGGATTGTGAACCCATTATTGTTTGATATAGTGGAAGATTGACGGACTTCGGTCCCGTGGTTTTTACCCTGTCTTGGGGGTTTTCCACGTATATTCGGTGTTGTGGTTTGTGTTGGTTTGGTTGCTAGCATCTATTTGCTTGGTTGTTTGATATCTCATTTTGGTGGCACAAAGAGGGGAAAATATTTAACTAGGTTATTCCGCTGCGCAATTGATTCCCGTTAATTACGTTGTGTTGAATTTGTGTGTTTTTCCCCAACAAACTGGTAGCGGAGCCAGGTTCATTGTTTGTGGTTTCTTGTGCATATCAAAATGGAGGACAAGGCTAGTTTGATAAAACTCACTTCATCGAATTATTGTGTATGGAAGATGTATATGGAGGATCACTTGTATTGCAATGACTTGTTTGGGCCTATTGAGTGTGAAGGCCGAAAAGATGCAGGTACAAGTGATAAAGAGTGGAACTCTTTGAATAGGAAAATTGTTGCTAATATCCGAAAGTGGATTGATGTTAGTGTGGTTCATCATGTTAGCAAGATTACAAATGTTTATGAGTTGTGGAAGAAGTTGGAAGATTTGTTTGAGAAACGGAGTGCGCAAAACAAGGCTTTTTTTATTAAAAGGCTGGTGAACCTGAAGTATTCGGATGGGCATGATATGTCAGAGCACTTAAACAACTTCCAAGGGATCTTGAACCTCTTGACTACTTTGGGGATAAATCTAGATGATAAAGTGCAAGCATTGATCTTGTTGAGTTCTTTGCTAGACAGTTGGGAGACTTTGACAGTATCTCTTAGCAATTCTGCTCGTGCTGTGAAGCTCACTTTAGATGCAGTGAAGGATAGTGTGATGGATGAAGCTGCCAGGAGAAAAGAACTGGGGGTTAAGTCTACTGATTCAGAGGCCCTTGTTACAGAGAACAGAGGGAGGAGCAAGAGCAGAAAATCACGAGGGAGGAAATATTCCAAGTCTCGTGACAAGAAGAAAGAGTGGAAGCCTAGAGGAAGTTCCAAATCCAAGCATGAGATTAGATGCTATTATTGTGATAAGCCTGGACATATCCAAAGAGAGTGTAGAAGCTTCAAGAGAGATCAAGAAAAGGGAGAAGGCAAGAAGGTTGCCAAAGAAGATTCAAGTGCAGTGGCAATTGATTCCGAGGATGATTCCTTCCTTCTATATGAGGAGGAGAGCATTAATGTTGCACAACAAGAATATACATAGGTTTTAGACACTGGTGCTTCCCGACATGTCACACCTTGTAGAGAGTTCTTTAGTACCTACAAGAGTGGTGACTTTGGCTCATTGAAGATGGGTAACAAGTCCGATGCTCGGATTGTTGGAGTCAGTGATATTTGTCTAGAAACCAATCTTGGATTCAAGTTGCTACTCAAGGATGTAAGACATGTTCCGGATCTTCGATTGAATTTGATCTCCACCGGCATTCTTGATGATGAGGGATATCATAGTAGCTTTGGTAATGGGATTTGGAAGCTTACTAGAGGAAAGGGTGCAATTGTCTTGGCAAAAGGGAAAAAGGAGAATACTCTCTACCGAACTCAAGCAAAGCCTTGCTATGATGAAGTTAATGCCGTTGAGCATGAAGTCTCTATGGAGTTGTGGCATAAGAGACTTGGGCACTTGAGTGAGAAAGGCCTACAATTACTTGCAAAGAAAGAGTTCTTGCCAAACTTTTCAGGTACCTTGTCTAAATCTTGCACTCATTGTTTAGTTGGCAAGCAACATAGAGTGTTTTTCCATACTTTTCCTCCATCTAGAAAAAATAATTCTCTTGATTTAGTTCACACTGATGTTTGTTTCATGAGTGATAGATCCAATGGAGGTGCTTTGTATTTTGTGGCCTTTATTGATGACCATTCTAGAAAAGTGTGGGCTTTTGTGTTGAAGAGAAAAGATCAGGTGCTTGATGTCTTCAAGAAGTTCCATGCCAGTGTTGAGTGAGAAACTGGGATGAAGTTGAAGGCCATTAAAGCAGACAATGGTGGCGAGTATCGGGGGCCGTTTGAAGAGTATTGCAACTCTTATGGCATCAAGCTAGTGAAGACACCTCCCAAAACACCACAGCACAATGGTGTAGCAGAGAGAATGAACAGAACCATTTACAACAGAGTTGTTAGCATGCTCTCTCATGCAAAATTGCCTAAGTCATTTTGGGGTGAGGCAATGAGGACTGCGGTTGATTTGATCAATTTATCTCCTTCCACGGTACTTGATGGTGATGTTCCAGATAGAGTGTGGAGTGGAAAGAATGTGTCCTACAAGCACTTGAAGGTGTTTGGTTGCAAGGCATTTGTTCATGTGCCTAGGGATGAGAGGTCCAAGCTTGATAGCAAGACCAAGCAGTGTATCTTCCTTGGATATGGACATAATGAGTTCAGGTATAGATTGTGGGATTTGAAGAACAAAAAGATAATAAGGAGCAGAGATGTGGTGTTATTTGAAGACCAGACACTAGAAGATTTTGATGAGATGGAAAAGCCTAGTACTTCTTTCTCTTCTTCTAGTGAGGTACTAGGTGGCTCGAGTACAATTCCATTTGTCCATGTTGATCACGGGGGAGATGTGCAGAATGATGATGGTGATGCAATTGGTCATGAGCCCAATGATGTTCCTATGGTTGATAATGATGCACCGGAGCATGTTGATGTGGAGCCACCACCACAACCACAGTTGAGAAGATCATCAAGAGAGCCTCAACCATCTACACGGTATTCATCCAATGAATGGGTGATGGTTACCGATGAGGGAGAGCCGGAGAGCTATGAAGAGGCCATGTCACTTGATGATAGAAGAAAATGGTTGGTCATGCAAGATGAGATGAATTCCTTGTATGAGAATGACACTTATGAGTTGGTTGAGTTGCCAAAGGAGAAAAGAGCACTCAACAACAAATGTGTCTTTAGGCTAAAGACGGAAGAAAGTACTTCACAACCAAGGTACAAGGCGAGATTGGTTGTGAAAGGATTTGGTCAAAAAAAGGGATTGATTTTGATGAAATCTTTTCTCCCGTTGTGAAGATGTCTTCTATCCGGGTTGTCTTGGGTTTGGCCGCCCATTTGGACTTTGAGATTGAACAACTTGATGTAAAGACGGCTTTTCTCCATGGTGAGCTAGAAGAAGAGATCTACATGAAGCAACCAGAAGGGTTTGAAGTCAAGGGAAAAGAGAACCTTGTATGCAAGCTAAGGAAGAGCTTATATGGTCTTAAGCAAGCTCCGAGGCAATGGTACAAGAAGTTTGACTCCTTCATGCTAGATCATGAGTTTAGTCGATCTACCTCTGATCCTTGTGTCTATGTCAAGAGGTACTCCGATGATAATTTTATTATCCTCTTGCTATATGTGGATGATATGTTGATTGTTGGCCATGATGCAAAAAAAATTCGAAGTTTGAAGAAAGCTTTTAGTACTTCATTTGCAATGAAGGATTTGGGACCGGCAAAGCAAATACTTGGTATGAAAATCTCTAGAGATCGAAACAAGAAGAAATTGTGGTTGTCTCAAGAAAGATACATCGAGAAGATTCTTGATAGATTCAACATGAGCAAGGCAAAACCGGTGTGTTCTCCACTTACGGCTCACTTTAGGCTTAGTTCCAAGCAAAGTCCTACAGGTGACCAAGAGAAGGAAGAGATGAAGAAAGTGCCTTATGCTTCAGCTGTGGGTAGTTTGATGTATGCCATGGTGTGCACTAGGCCGGATATTGCCTATGCCGTTGGTGTTATTAGCCGGTTCATGTCTAATCCCAGTAAAGAGCATTGGTCGGCCGTGAAATGGATATTGCGGTATCTAAGAGGTACTTCTAGTTTGTGTTTATCCTTTGGCCATGGGAGTCCGATACTTGAGGGGTATGCGGATGCGGATATGGCAGGAGATGTTGATTCTAGGAAGTCTACTTCTGGGTTCATGATGACCTTTGCAGGGGGGAGCAGTGTCATGGCAATCAAAGTTGCAAAAGTGTGTAGCATTGTCCACTACTGAGGCCGAGTATATTTCCCTGACAGAGGGTGGAAAAGAAGTTATGTGGATGAAGAAACTTCTTGAAGAACTTGGTCTTAGTCAATACAAGTTTGTTGTGCATTGTGATAGTCAAAGTGCCATCCATCTCAATAAGAATCCTACCTTTCATTCAAGGTCCAAGCATATTGAGGTGCGGTATCAATGGATACGGGAAGCTATTGAGATGAAGCAATTGTGTGTTGAGAAAATCCATAAGAAGGATAATGGCTCCGATATGATGACTAAGCCACTACCGAAAGAGAAGCTTGTTTTTTTGCCGGAAACAAGGCGGGCTTGGTAGAGCCCTCCATGTGAGTTTGGAGGGGGAGATTGTTAGGCTTGTCCAAACCCACATGGATCAAGTTACCAACAATTGTTATGGGCTAGAAATAAAAATGGCCCATCTCCTTTAAGTCAAAACACGTGACTTTTCTATTTGGTGAAACAAAAAAATAGAAATGTGCGGGTGGTAATTTTTGGAAGACTAGCTGCAGCAAAAAAAAAAAGTGGGGGAGTGGTGGCTTTTGACGAGTGAAGAGGAAAAGAAATGGGGGAATGTTCCTCATCTTTGCAAGCCTAGATCGGGTGGCAAACAATGTCCGATTTGGATGAAATTGAAGTATGTTGTTCTCCTCTTCAAGCTCTACAAAGTGAACGGAGCGGATCGTCGTGGAGCTCTGGGTTTCCGGGTATTAGTGTTATACCCATTTGGTGAGATTTGCCCACTTCTCCTTCAATTTGTTGCTTGTAATCCACTAGTGTAGTGATGACTTTGTTGTTGGAGCCAAGATTTGTAATCTTGATGTTGCCTTTGTTGTGTTAGCCTCTAGTTTTTTCTAGGGAAGAACTTGGATTGTGAACCCATTATTGTTTGATATAGGGGAAGATTGACGGACTTCGGTCCCGTGGTTTTTACCCTGTCTTGGGGGTTTTTCACATATATTCGGTGTTGTGGTTTGTGTTGGTTTGGTTGCTAGCATCTATTTGCTTGGTTGTTTGATATCTCATTTTGGTGGCACAAAGAGGGGAAAATATTTAACTAGGTTATTCCGCTGCGCAATTGATTCCCGTTAATTACGTTGTGTTGAATTTATGTGTTTTTCCCCAACAATACTCCACAAATAACTATGCCCTTGTCAGCACCACAGCCTCTACCGGGTGGAAAAAAATCGGATGCGAGTCAACTACTAAAGAAAAAGAACTGAAAAACATCCCCTTCGAAACCTGTAGAAGAAATATCAAGCACTATGGTTTTAATGGACTGTTGAGCAGATCAATCAGACTAGCAATCTTCCATCAAATTTGTCGAGAATTGAAATGATATAATCATGCAATCACAAGAGCATATCGCCAAACTCCTTGCCTCCCGATTGAAGCCCCTCATGCCATCCCTAATCAGCCGGCCACAATCGGCTTTTATTGAAGGAAGGTGTTGTAAGTTTCCTAAGCTATATGACATTCATATACTAAGTACAACAAGCAGCGGAAATACAGAAACTTAACCAAGAACCACATGTGAAGCAATATAAACCGTATAACAATTTTACATACCTGTAGCGTTAGGATCTTTCACCCAACTTGTGTATGGAATCAGCAAGAGCTAGACAACGGCCTGGCTCCTCTACGGTATCCACACGAACCGTGATCCGCTTGGAGTCGTCACACGAGTCAAGCCTCGAGCTCCCCGGACTGATGTGCTAGCAAGAATAAACCGGGGCTATATGTTTTTGGGTGTTTGGTTCTCTTCCTTCTTTCACAAAGAAGAAGAGAGGTTGAGAGGATGATGGAAAGGTCTGAAACTGATGCAAAAATGTGAGAGAGGCAGGAGAGTGATCTGATCACTTAACTCTTCCCCACTCCCATCCATAATGCATAAAGAATTGCCTAATGGCCAACAAGGTGGACCAATGGTGATGTCCATCATAACCATTGTCTCCCACTAAGCACAATCAGACCACAACTCATCACAGCTCATGTCTGATCAATAATTCACTTAATTATTGATCCCAAAACGACCTTGGTTCAACCATGGTCCAACCACGGTCCAACCACACCCGATCTAACCATGGTCCAACCACGGTTGAACCACCTGCTCGAATCAACGGTTCTATGTGTGTGACCCTGTAGGCACTTGTAACGTCCGGCAATAATTGTAAAATCCCATTTTAAAATTATAAACAAAGAGCGGCGTCTAGCAACACATCATTGCTACCCGAACGACAAGATCAGTACTGATTCTCTATGCCTCGGAACATGTCATCGTCCTTTCGTCCCATTATCTAGATCAAACGCGAGACATGGAATATGCCAATCTCGTATGTGTCTAATCTATGTTTCTTGATCCCCGAGTTAACTGTATAAAATGGATACCCGTGATATCACCATATCACCTAATCTGAGCATGGCCATGCATTTAACAGTTCAACTCTATCAAGAAACCATATGATAATATACTCGTTATATGGGTCGAACGAATCCCGTCTTGATCAATCAAAACCCACTACATACTCGTCATATACCCAATGATTACCCTTATGTCCACCCAGTTACGGATGACTAGGAATAATATCAAAGCACATAATTCATATGTTGGATACCTTGACGATCTCAGGTCGAAGGACAATACATCTATAAGAAACACTAATGACATACATATAATGTTCCATGTAGTGTTCTTATGTGGGTGGGTCCGGTCCACAAGTTCTCTAACTTGTACCCGTATGTAGAATTCATATCACATATAAATTCTCAACATACGCTAGTCTTAATTTATTATTACAACCCATCCGTAATAATAACCGACTAGGGACACTTAAGAATACATCGAATATAAACGAGGGTTGTAAATATGTGCAAGCAATTATCTCATAATCATATTTATTGGAATAACCTCAATGTATATACATGACTACAATCATCCATAGATTGGCTTTTGGGCATATAACTAACAGGTGTATCTTAGATAGTGCTTTTCTGGCTGCTGAGGTCGTTGATAGTCTACGTCGTAACAAAACAAGTGCCTTCCTCTGGAAAATTGATTTTCAAAAGGCCTTTCTGTCTCTTGGGACTACCTTTTGGATGTCATGAGAAGCATGGGCTTCGGCCCCGTTGGTGTGACTGGATTATTAATTGTCTTTCTTCTTCTAAACTGACAGTTCTAATCAATGGATCCCCAACCGATTAATTTCTAATGTACAGAGGTCTAAAATAAGGCGACCCTCTCTCTCCTCTTCTCTTTAATATTGTTGCACAAGGCCTCTGCGCCATGGTCCAGTGAGTTGTTCATCAAAATCTCGTTAAAGCAGTCCATATTGGTAACATCCCTTTCCCCATCCTCCAATATGCTGACGATATGATCTTATTTTCTCCAGATGTTCTTGACTCTCTCCTCAATCTAACGCGCTGCCTTAGATGTTTCGAAGCCCTATCTGGTCTATCCATCAATTTTTGCAAAAGCAGCCTCCTTCGGATCAATATTGCTTCCCGTCGTTTGGATTATGTTGCAGGTCTACTCCATTGCCGACCTGATAGGCTCCCTACCACTTACCTCAGTCTGCCTATGGGTAATAATATGTCTCACTCCCGAGCTTGGCAACCTGCCCTAGATCAAATGAAAAAATCAACTAGTAGTGGGTAATGGTGCAATGTGCAAATTCTGGCATGACCTTTGGCTCCCCTGTGGCCCTCTCAAATATGCTTTCCCTCGACTCTTTTCCATGGCTATAGACAAGGACTTCATCTTAAAAGATGTCCTAATACAAGAAGGTGACTCCTGGATTTGGTTTCCTAGATGGCGTCGGCAACCTTTTGACTGGGAAGGCGATCTCATTGTTGATGTTAAAACCTTGCTATCAGGTCTGAAACTTCTACCTTCTAAATCGGATCACTGGAGCTGGTGTGGAGACCCAAAAGGATCCTATCCCTTTAAGTTTGGCTGTATGTTCCTCTATTCCTCCCATCACCATACCTGTAACCTCCCATTTATTTGGTTATTAGCTGCACCATCTAAGGTTGAATGCTTTGTTTGGCTTGTTTTCAATAACAAGGTATGCACTAGAAATGTCTTGGCCAGACGTCACATCCTGGAAATCCCCTTTCCCTATTTTTTTGTCACCATTGTGAATTCTTCTCACACCTGTGTATTCACTGTCGACATACTTGGCTCCTCTGGAATAAAATTGCTTGCTGGTGGGGAATCAAATTTTGTGTGCCTATTGATGTTCCTTCCCTTTTTTCTCAATGGTTTTTGCTCCGGGCTCCTCCAAAGCCACTTCATCTTGGCTTACCATCTTTTATGTCACTCTTTAGCCAATTTGGCTTGCACGGAATAATCTAGTTTTCTGTAATTAGGAAGCAAACTGGGAACGCCTTTTTGATATTATTTTGACTTGATCTATCAATTGGATTAGGGCCAAGCAACCTTCTTTCCCATACAAACTGGTTGATCTCTTCATCACGACGGACGCTCTTCAGAATTGGCAAGGCTTCAAATGCCAATTATCCTTCACTTAGATTATCTCTTTTCCATATATGTTTTACTGATGTATATGCCTCTTCTTGCCTGTGTCTCTCCTCTTTTGAGTCTTAGTCTTAGTCTTAACTGGGCTTAGACTTGCACAGTTTTGATCCATTTCAATAAATTCATCTTTATATAAAAAAAAAAGCATACCATCAAACAACCATGTCATTCTCCTCTTCAAACTTCTCATTGACTAATACCTTAAATTTGCAAACACAGTGGGATTATGTCTTTGATATCACCATGGCAAGATCTTCTTGGTAGATCAGAGCTACCCATCCAGCTTTCCCTTACACCCACTGCAACATATTGCAAAGCAATGGAAAGGGGTGATAAGGAAGTTCGAATGATTATTTCAGTTTTTTAGGTGTCTAATATTTTTCTTTCCAAGACTTTTGTTTATGCTTTGTCTTTTCCTATATTCAACTATTAACATTATTGGTCATTACTTTGACGATGTTGGCTTTTGTTTCTCAAAGAAAAGAACTTCAGCTCAAGAACATCGATGTTGAATCAATAACATCGATGTTTTTAGGCTACTAGTCTTCAATTTCTCTGGTAGTGCACTTAGAACATCGATGTTTAAATGCTACTGGAACTTCAAATGATTATGCCGAGCTACTAAAACATCGATGTTGGAGTTACAACATCGATGTTGTGACAATTCGCAACTTTAAACAATTCGGCAGAACAAAAATAACATCGATGTTGGGGTTACAACATCGATGTTTTCTGGGAAAAACTGGAAAATTTCCAGAAAACTGAAAAACACTCAAGTTGGTTTTTTGGGTTACTATTTCATTGGTTTTCTCTCAATTCTATTAATCACTCGACTTGAACACTAAATGAACAAGCTAAGGAACAGTTTGTGAAGTGAAAAGCACTCAATGTATCTTTATTTTCACTTGATTGCAACTGATTACAAGACTCAATATATAGGCAGAAAATCAGCCTAAAATCCAACTTGCTGCAGCAACTTGCATGCAGCCCATACCTTCAACCCATACTTCTTAGTGTAGCATGGAGACCCATAATCCACTAAGCTGATCTTCTTGGTTTGCTGAACATGAGGCCTACCAAGAATAATCAGATAACAAAGAGAACAATAACAAAAAGACACACACAACTATTCCTAACACACTTAAGTTGATGGGACAAACCATACAACTTGATTATTCTCCACTAACTCAACTAACAACTTGATCACACTAATGCAGCTTGATCACATAATTTAACACTCCCCCCTGACTAAGCTGCACTTCATATTCAATATGTTCTTCAACAAATCAAACCTGTTCTTGGGCAAAAGCTTTGTGAACAGGTCTGCCAATTGCATTTCGGAGGAGCAGAATAAGACTTAAACTTCTCCTTCACTTTCAGCTTCTCGAATCACATGAAATCTAATCTTGAAATGCTTGGTTCTGCCATGATCAATTGGATTCTTAATCATTGCAATAGTGGACTGATTGTCACAGAATAGCTCCATAGGTTCTTCTTGCTCCATCTTCAAATCTGACATGATCTTTCTGAACCAAACAACTTGATTTACAGTTAAAGCAGCAGCAAGGTACTCTGCTTCAGCTGTGGATTGAGCAACAATAGTTTGTTTCTTAGAACACCACAAAAATGCATTTGAACCCAACAAGAAAACATAACCTGTTGTGCTTTTCATGTCATCCATACTTTCAGCCCAATCACTGTCACAATATGCCTTCAATTTTGCATCTTTAAATGAGCTGTAATGAAGACCAAGATCAGTAGTGCCTTTAACATATCTAAGCACTCTTCATCACAGCAGCATGACTCTTCTTAGGAGCATTTAGAAACCTTGAAAGCAAGTTAGTTGCAAATAATAGATCAGGACGAGTTGTTGTAAGGTACAACAAACTTCCTACACAGCTCCTGTACACCTCAATTTCAGCATCTTCTTTATCTACATTCTTTGCAAGCTTGGTGTTCTGAATTAATGGGGTTGGTGCTGGATTGCATGAGTCCATCTTGAATTTCTTCAGGATAGTTTCTGCATACCTCTTCTGAGTGATCATAATTCCTGCTTCACTTTACATCACCTCCATTCCAAGAAAATAATGCATCAAACCCAAATCTGACATTTCAAATTCCTTCATCATTTCAGCTTTGAAAGCTGAAATCTTACTGTGATCTGCTCCTGTAATCAACATGTCATCAACATAAAGAGACACTATGATCAAATCATCACTTGAGTTGCCTTTTACATATAGAGTTGCTTCACTCTCACTTCTTTTGAATCCCTGCTGCATCAAGTGACTGTCTATGCGACTATACCAAGCTCTTGGAGCCTGTTTTAGTCCATAGAGAGCTTTCTTCAACCTGTAAACATGATCTTCTTTTCCTTCCACAATAAAGCCTTTAGGTTGCTCAATGTAGACTTCTTCTTCTAGAATTCCATTTAGAAATGCAGATTTCACATCTAGATGGAATACCTTCCACTTGTTTTGAGCTGAAATGGCCAAGAGCAATCTGATTATGTCAAGGCGCGCCACCGGTGCAAATGTCTCAAGATAATCAAGGCCATATTGTTGTGCATAGCCTTTGACCACCAGTCTAGCCTTGTACTTGGAAATGGTGCCATCAGGATTCATCTTAGTGCGAAACACCCACTTGACTCCAATGATCTTTTGATTTCCAGGCCTAACAACTAGTTCCCAAGTTTGATTCTTGTTGATCATGCCAATTTCTTCCTCCATGGCCCTCTTCCAATGCTCTTGATTTGCTGCCTCTTCATAACAATGTGGCTTTGTTTTAACAAAGTTACACCTCTCATAAACATCAGCAAGTGTTCTAACCTGCACTTGTTCTTCTTCTTCAGCTGCATTACTGGGATTGTTCTTCATTGCCTTCTTTTCTTTCCAATTCCAATAAACTTCTTCATCTACCTTGACATCTCTTGAGGTGATCACCTTCTCATTGTCAACCATGAACACCCTGTAGCCTTTGGATTGACTACTATAGCCCAATAGTACTCCTCTTTCAACCTTGTAATCCAGCTTCCTTCTCTTTTCGTCTGGAACATGGACATAACAAAGAGAACCAAACACCTTCAAATGCTTTACAGTTGGTTTCTTACCAGTCCAAGCTTCAATGGGAGTCTTCCCATCAATTGACTTTGTAGGCAGCCTATTGATGAGATAGACAGCAGTATAGGTAGCTTCTGCCCAAAAACTTTGAGGAAGTTTCTTCTCCGCAAGCATGCTTCTTGCCATCTCCATTACAATTCTGTTCTTCCTTTCTACCACTCCATTTTGCTGAGGAGAATATGGTACTGTCAATTGATGAAGAATGCCGTTTGAATTGCAGAATTCTTCAAACGACTTTGATATAAACTCTCCCCCTCTATCTGATCTCAGCTTCTTCAAACTGCAACTGCTTTGTGTTTCCACCATGCTTTTGAATTTCTTGAACACCTCTAGTGTTGCCAGCTTATTCTTCAGGAAGTATATCTAAGTCATGCATGTTAGATCATCAATGAATAGCATGAAGTAGAGATTACCACTCAAGGATGGTGTGTGCATTGGACCACAAAGGTCGGTGTGCACTAGCTCCAGCTTCTCTAAGGCTCTTCCCTCTGCAGCACCCGGAAATGAGTCTCTATGCATCTTTCCTAATTGGCATGGCTCACAAATTTCTCCAGAAATTTGTATTGATGGCAAATCTCTGACATACTCCTTTTGTGCAGCAAGTTTCAAGGAATACAGACTAGCATGACCATATCTTCTATACCACAAGCTACTTTTATCTACCTCACATTCATTTACCATCTCTTTATGCATGCTCAAGTTGACAAGAAACGCATTGTTCTTCATTTTTGTTTTGCACACAGTTTTACCATTCACCGAGATAACACAACAATCATCTTCAAAATTTACTTTGTACCCGTTCTTAGTCATTTGAGGCACACTCAAGAGATTATGCTTCAATCCAGGAACTAACAAGACGTCTTTAATGAGTTTGCTGACTCCATCATAGTTCATAGAAACAGTACCTCTTCCATTGGATTTGAGAATAGCACCATCAGCTGTCTTGACCTCTACACAAATTGATTCATCCAGGTCCAGGAACCATTTTGAGTTTCCCGTCATGTGACTAGTGCAGCCACTATCTATGTACCATACACCAGTTTCTTGCTTCTTTAAACTCTCACATGCCATGAACATGAATTCTTGTTGATTTCCTCTACTGGGTTGAGTTTGTTGCGCTGTTTGTGGTTGTTCTTCCACTTGTTGTTGAACCTGATTTTCTCCATTTTGTTTGGCTCTGCAAAAACGTTCAATGTGTCCAACCTTTTGACAGAAGTTGCACTTTTTGTTTTTCCAGCACCTCTGCTCCAAGTGATTTGTTTTCCCACAGAATTCGCAAGGTGGAAAACTTGTTTGTGAACTTGATGCCTCCTTTTGGTATTTGTTGATGCTCTTCTCCGGTTTTTGTTTGACTTCAAATTTGTTGTTAACGCTCTTCTGCTTGGCTTGGAATGCCTTTTCAACTCCAGCTTCAGCTTTTCTCCCATGCCTCTGCTCATGAGCTTCTAGCTTCCCAACTAACTCAGGAACAAACAATTCAGTGATGTCTCTTGATTCTTCAATTGCGGCTACCTTTGCCTCAAAACTATCTACAACTGTGTTGAGAATTTTCTCAACTACTCTGACTTCTGGAATGACTTCACCATACAACCTAATTTTATTAAAGATGCTTTGTGCTTTTGAAGCATACTCCCTTATTGTTTCAGCTTCTGACATCTTCAACAATTCGAATTCTCTTCTCAGGGATTGAACCCTTATTTGCCTTGTCTCCTTGGAACCTCTGAACTACTTCTCAAGAGTTTCCCATGCTTCTTTGACTGTCACTGCTCCAACAATCAAAAGAAAGATCTCCTCTGAAACCAATGAGAACATAAATGAGATTGCAGTGTTGTGCTTCTGCAACTTTTCATTGTATGTTCTCAATTGATTTACCGTCATTTCTTCAATGGCTTCCTCTTTAGTAAAACCTTCTTCAACTAAAAACCACAAACCATTAGCTACAAGGAAAGACTTCATCCTTATAGCCCAATAGTTGTAGTTCTCTCCTTCAAAAATAGGGGGTAGGGGTAAGGATGAGGTGGTTCTATTTGTGGGTTGTGCATTCATTTTGAAATTTGGTGTTTGGGGCTAATTTGATGTGGTTTCAATGAAATGGAACAGGCCTGAAAGAAAGAACCTGCTCCGCTACCAATTGTTGGCTTTTGTTTCTCAAAGAAAAGAACTTCAGCTCAAGAACATCGATGTTGAATCAATAACATCGATGTTTTTAGGCTACTGGTCTTCAATTTCTCTGGTAGTGCACTTAGAACATCGATGTTGAACTAAGAACATCGATGTTTAAATGCTACTGGAACTTCAAATGATTATGCCGAGCTACTAAAACATCGATGTTGGAGTTACAACATCGATGTTGTGACAATTCGCAACTTTAAACAATTCGGCAGAATAAAAATAACATCGATGTTGGGGTTACAACATCGATGTTTTCTGGAAAAAACTGAAAAATTTCCAGAAAACTGAAAAACACTCAAGTTGGTTTTTTTGGTTACTGTTTCATTGGTTTTCTCTCAATTCTTTTAGTCACTCGACTTGAACACTAAATGAACAAGCTAAGGAACAGTTTGTGAAGTGAAAAGCACTCAATGTATCTTTATTTTCACTTGATTGCAACTGATTATAAGACTCAATATATAGGCAGAAAATCAGCCTAAAATCCAACTTGCATGCAGCCCATACCTTCAACCCATACTTCTTAGTGTAGCATGGAGACCCATAATCCACTAAGCTGATCTTCTTGGTTTGCTGAACATGAGGCCTACCAAGAATGATCAGATAACAAAGAGAACAATAACAAAAAGACACACACAACTATTCCTAACACACTTAAGTTGATGGGACAAACCATACAACTTGATTATTCTCCACTAACTCAACTAACAACTTGATCACACTAATGCAGCTTGATCACATAATCTAACAGACGACACCATTGTACTGCTCATTAACCAATGCTTTAAAAGAAAAACATGTTTTCAAAGTGTGAAAAATTGGAATCCCTTAAGACCTACTGAAGAAACAACAAAAGTTACTTAGAGCCATAATAGGTATCAAATTTCACTCCAAAGACAAAGTACTTTGAGAATATATTATTGGACGATACTAGGAAAAAAAATATAATCCTAACGGGACAATGACAATGAAAGTAAAAAAAAGGTTATGTTATATCATCATAACATGGAGGAGTAGAGAGACGGTGTTTTTTACAAATTTCCAAGCAGATGTTACAGAACATATAATCAATCAAATATCTCCTGCTTAACTAAAGTTACTGCAATTAAAGAACTTAGTTTCAAGCATGCATAAACCAATATCTTAACAAGATAAATATCCAAATTTAAATTGCACAAAATGTTCATAACAAATATATAAACCATATCTGAAAATAGAAAATATTGCTAGCTCTAAAAATTCAGGCCAGTCCCGTTTGCTTCTCCAGATTTGTCTTGCCTTGTTTAGGAAAATATTGAGCTAGTTAATACCAACATTCATGAGAGAGAGTTGAAGCGCACTCTTTCATGATTTTCTTGTCAACAGTTTTTTCAACTGAGCTGAGATTAATGTTCGTTGGTGCTACCTTCTGGACATTTCCTTAATCTTACTTATTCCATTAGCAGTAGCCTCCATCATTGTCATTGACATCGACATCACGGTCTCCGGTGTCACTGTTGTCTTGAGCGTTATCGCCATCACTGCCATCACTTCCCACCACCATAGTCATAACCAATAGGGCACTAATCAAAAGGGAGATCCGAAGACAATCCTAAAAAGTTCTTTATATTCAAAAGAGAGGATAAATAATTAATCACTTTTAGTTTTAGATAAGTAATCAAACCAAATCAGAACCCAAATTCTTTTTGCCTTTTTCTGGCAGAAAGGTCGAGCAGCTTCTTTCAATTTCGATCTTATGATTATGTCAGCCAATACGTCAAGAATTCAACACAATGCTTTGAAGTTCCTAGTGCTCGGTGGAGTGTTCTATTGTTTCATTTAATTAATTTATTAACGAATACCATATTCCATTTTGCACTTCTGCATATTTTGGGATCAAGGAAGAGGTTCTTACTATAAATAGGATGATCGAGGCAGCAAATTATGCAAAGAAACTCCAAACTCTCAGAAATGGCGGAAGTGAAGCTGCTAGGAGTGTTGCCAAGCCCTTATGTTTACCGAGTGATATGGGCTCTAAAACTTAAAGGCATCCCGTATGAGTTCGTAAAAGAAAATCTCTCCAATAAGAGTCCTCTGCTTCTAAAGTGTAACCCAGTTCACAAGAAGATCCCAGTGCTTGTTCATGGAGAAAAATCAGTTTGCGAATCTATGATCATTGTTGAATACATCAACGAGGTGTGGCCTCAAAATCCCCTGCTCCCTAATGACCTTCACGAGAGAGCTGTAACCCGCTTCTGGTCCAAATTTGCTGACGATAAGGTATAATATAATTATAACATTGTTTGATCCTGATTTCTACTCTATTGTGGACTAATTTTCATAACAATTTTTAATATAATTATTATATAATCTTACTTAATACTACAATGGCACGTGTAGGGTTCCTCTGTTCTCAAAATATTCCGCACCAGAGAGGATGAAATGGAGCAGGTAAAGAAGGAAATCTTGGAGATGTTACAAGCCATAGAAGATCATGGCTTAGGAGACAAGAAATTCTTTGGAGGAGACCAGATTGGCATAGCTGACATTGCCTTTGGTTCAGTTATTCACTGGCTGACAGTCATGGAAGAGGGAATATTAGGGGCCAAACTGCTTGAAGCCCATAAGTTCCCTCGCTTGTATTCATGGCTCAAAAATTTCCAGCAAGCTCCAGTTATTAAAGAAAACCTTCCAGATTTTGAGGAGGCCGTGGCCTTCTATAAGGGTCTCCGAGAAGCTTCACTAGGACGAGCTGCCTCAAAGTGATCGTCGGAATCGTATTCACGAATAAATGGACATTGATTTCTCCATCTCTGGTGGAGTTGCGGTCTCAAATTATTGGTGATTTGTATTGATAGATGTTGCTAAGTTTGTGTTGGGCTGAGGCCCACGTTGTGCCCCTTTTACTAGATGTAGTAGGTCTGCATCATTCATCTTTGTATGAGTTGAAGCAAGATAATGGTTGTAGCCAATCATAATAAATATACCAATAATGAACTGTGGTCGAGATTTATGTCTTGTATAGTAAATATTTTAGAAAAATACTCTTAAGAGCTCGAATGGTTTTTTTTTAGTAGGTTCTTTGTGTCCTGGCCATTTATATCCTCATATATATATTTTTTCATTCATATGTTATACTTTATAACGTGGTTCAATTTTATACATGTATCAAATAATTTGGTATAATCGTGTCCTTATCTTTCTCATCTTTTACCTTTCACTTGGCATTAGTTTATGTGAAAAATTTCCTATTAAACTGGGTTGGGTTGGATCATTGGATGGAAAGATATGATTGAACCAAATTAGATATATGATGAAAAAAGTATAGGTATATAAATGACATAAGAGGACAAACATGATGTGGACTGTGGAGTAGAGCCTTTACATAACATAGAATTTTATGGGGAGTGTTTATTTGGTCGAGGGATTCTTGATAACCCTTCCTGTCAGCTGTGTGGGGGCGAATTGGAGTCTGTAGAACACGCCCTATTTTTTTGTAGCCATGCCAGGGCTACCTGGTTTGCAAGCCCAATTGGGTTTAGACCTATGGAGAATGGCTTCCAGGGAATTAGAGATTGGTGGCAAGGCATGTGTGAGTTGATGAAAGAGTCAGGTGGTTTTACAATGGAAGACTTGGCGCATTTGTGTTGGGAAACATGGAAGAGTCGAAATGCTGCCATTTTTGAGAACGTTTTGATTAATCCAATCAAAACCATGAGCAGGGCTGAGGGTCTGTCACGTGAACTGCTTTTGCAGCGACAGGTAACCCCTACTGATAGTTCGTTTGATATTTCTTTAGCTGGTGGAAAGTGGTCACTGCCTCCATGCCATTGGCTTAAAATGAATTCTGATTGCTCTTTTGTTGAAGCTAATGACGGGATGGGGATTGGTTGCATCTTGAGGGATGAAAAAGGGGTGATTTTGGATTTTGTGATGGAGTTTGGAGTGTGCTCCAATGCTTTGCAAGGGGAAGCTTGGGCACTATGGAGAGCTGTGTCAAGAGCCCGTTTTTTTGGGGTTGGATAGAATTATTTTTAAAACTGATTCTTCATGTAGAGGCAGTTTTGGCACAGGTTGAAACACAGATAGACTGGAGTATAGAAAGTTTAATCTACAGGATTAGAGACTCTTTGTCCTTTTTCGCCTTTGTTCAGCTTCAGCATGTACATAGATCTGCTAATAGGGCTGCAGATTTCTTGGCAAAATCTGCTAGGATAAGTAGGTTGCCTGTTTCTGGTTTTGTACCTCCCCCTGATGCGCTTTGTAGCATTGTCTTGGAGGATTTGTTATCAGATTCTAATGAATGAATGAGTCTGTTTTGATGGCAAAAAAAAAAACAGAGAATTTTTTTTCTCTTCTCGTTAAGGCCATTATTTTGCTTCAACTCACACAAAGATGCATATGCATACACATATCTAATAGAAGGAAAAACTGGCCCCAGCCCAACATAAACTTAGCAACAAGCTACCCATATCAAATCATCATCATTTGATCAGAGCTCAAGTCCACCAGAGATGGAGGAATCAAAGTCCATTTGTTCAGTAATAAAATTCTGACGATCAATTTGAGGCAGCTCCCTCTAAAGCTTCTCGACGGCCCCTATAAAAGGCCACAGCCCCATCCGTATCTGGAAGGTTTTCTTTAATAACTGGAACTTGAAGGAAATTTTGGTGCCATGAATGCAACCGAGGGAACTTATGGGCTTCAAGCAGTTTGGCCCCCGCCAGTGATCCCTCTTCCATATATGTCAGCCACTGAATAACTGAACCAAAGGCTATGTCAGCTATGCTGATTTGGTCTCCACCAAAGAATTCCTTGTCCCCTAACCCATAATCTTCTACCGTTTGTAACATCTCCAAGGTTTCCTTCTTTGCCTGCTCCAGTGCTTCTCCTGTAGTACGGAATATTTGGAAAACTGAGGCACCCTGCACCATTATATACATGTATAATTATTAGAGAAAACTTATGTATTGAAATATTTTTCAAGCTACTAGCTAATACGTGGTACATGGTTGTATATTGTACCTTATCGTTAGCATATTTGACCCAGAAACGGGCCACGGCTCTCTCGTGGGGATCACTTGGCAGCAAAGGATTTTGAGGCCACACCTCGTCGAGGTATTCGACGATAACCATGGACTCGCAAATTGGTTTATCTCCGTGGACTAGAACTGGAATCTTCTTGTGAATTGGGTTGTACTTTAGAAGTAGAGGACTTTTATTGGTGATGTCTTCTTTTACCAACTCATAAGGGATGCCCTTATTTTTTAGAGCCCATATCACTCGGCAAACAAAGGGGCTCATCTGTCCTAGCAGCTTCACTTCCGCCATAACGGAGAGAGATCATAAAAGTGGGTTAGGAGTTTTTTAATTAATTAGCTCTGCCTCGATCATCTTATTTATAGCGTCTAGCAATGGGAACCCTCTTGCTTGAGCCCCAAAGGTAATGGAATGGTACTGGGGAGTAATTGAAGGGTAGATCCAGCATGAAGTCACAGCTTTGAATACTTGACGTATTGGCTGAAAATCGTTGGAAAGGAGCTGCTTGACCAGGTAAAAGGGCAAAACGAAATTGGGTTCTGATCATCTACTTTGACTTATCTAAAAGTGATTAATTTTTTTATCCTATCTTGGGATCTTATTATGATCGTGTGACCTCGTGGTCTTTCCTTGGAGGATCAGAAACGTACGCTGATGACATATATATATTGGAATACTTGATATATAGTTTCACTTGGGACTTTACCCGCCAATTTTATGATGCCCATGCCAACAAAGCAAAATTAAGTATGAAACAGATAGTTTTTGTTAGTGGTTAACACTTAACATGCTTGTATTGAAAGAAAAATGATGGTACATAAGTTTGACACGAGTGTAGATTTCATATTCGATGGTGTTTGTACGATCCAGGAACTGCCAGCTTCTTCGTTGGTGAACTTTAGTGACATCAGATCAAGCCAGCAAAGAAGGTGACACAAATGGGGCATTGGAGACTTTTCAATTCTAATAGCCGTGATTTTTTTTTCTTTTTCTTTTTTTTTTTTTTATCCAAGTAAAGCATACATTCATTGATATAATTCCCAAATGAGTACATATCCATCCAGACCGGGCCAAAATACAAAAATTATCCAGTACTGGCTTCTGTAACATAGAGTTCAAGATATTTAGAAGAGGGAATGGTAAAGAGGATTATTGCTTGCTCATACTAACAAATTAAATTGTTAATCACCTGCCTAAGCCTAAGGCTGCTGTTGTACTAAAGGATCATTGAAGCAAGAGCTCTGGCCCACCCAAATGAAGATGAAGGCGGGCCTAAGCCACAGAAACTGGGGAATCACCATTCTTTCATGAGACTGTTTTTGAACCTCATATTCTATCCTACCCTATCCAAATTAAAGCCGGATTGGAACTCGGGTGTTCTCCTTAAACCAAATTGATCACATCATAATATGAAACCGCAATTACACAAGACACAATTTCTAACTCATACAGAAACCAAGGGTGCTAATCACCTGGTCATGACTAGTGAGCTTCATCACATATTCACGTCAAAACCACAATTATTCATCATATATATGCACATAATAGCTAGGAAACCACAATTTCCCATAAGACAGAATTTCTTCATACAGAAACAAAAGAGTCCCTGCAAAATCACTGTGTGGCAGCAGCCTTTACCAATGCTTCTCGACGAGCATTATAGAAGGCATTAGCCTCATCCCGATCTGGAAGGTTTTCTCTAATAACTGGGACTTGCCTGAAATTTTCGAGCCATGAATACAAGCGAGGGAATTTATGGGCTTCAAGCAGTTTGGCCCCCAGTATTCCCTCCTCAACGAAGGTCGTCAACCAGTGAAAAATTGCACCAAAGGCTATGTCAGCTATGCCAATCTGGTCTCCACCAAAGAATTTCTTGTCCCCTAACCCGTGATCTTCTACGGTCTGTAACATCTCCAAACTTTCCTTCTTTGCCTGCTCCAGTGCTTCTCCTGTGCTACGAAACATTTTCCAAACTGAGGGACCCTGCACCATTATCATAGTAAGATTTATTATTATATTTAGACTAGAAATTTATCAGAATGAGTTTTTTTAACAAGGAAGGAAAGAACAGGGTTACTTAATACACACACCTTATCATCTGCAAATTTGGCCCAGAAGCGCGCTAAAGCTCTCTCGTGAGGGTCATTTGGCAGCAAAGGATTTTGAGGCCACACATCGTTGATGTACTCCACAATAATCATGGACTCACAAACTGGTTTTTCTCCATGAACAAGCACTGGGATCTTCTTGTGTACTGGGTTATATTTTAGAAGCACGGGACTTTTAATGGTGGGATCTTCATATACAAACTCATATGGGATGCCCTTAATTTTTAGAGCCCATATCACTCGGTAAACAAAAGGGCTTGGCGATTTTCCTAACAGCTTCACTTCCGCCATATGTAACTGAGAGATGATAACAATGGATTTGAAGTTTTTAACTTAATTACCTCTGCCTCCTTCGATCATCTTTTTATAGTGTCTACTGTCTAGTGGCCGGCAACTGCCTTTCTTCTGCCCTACTAAAGTAGTGGGGTTAATGGGCATATGGTACTGATTCTTTTTAATTGCTTTTTCTGTCATTTAATTTATTTATTTTCAATGGGGTCTGAAAGTACTTGATCAGAGATTCGAGAGTCTAATTAATGAATTAATTGAAAGTGCAGATACAACACTGAACTAATATTAATGAACTTTATTAGTTAGAATAAGGCATTTTTATTTTTTTTTTTGGATGCAAAGGAGATAGTGACAAGATCATAACCATATTAATCTTGCTGGGTTTGATTTAGATGTTGGTTCTACCATATTTTAAGCATTTCGTATAAGAATTTTGAAAGGTCAACATTTCACCAATTGAGGTTGGTTCTGGTGGTAAGTTCGCTTAAGCGAAGTCACGGGTTTGAATCTTAGTGTATTTAGAAAACTTCATTTAGGAAACTCATTCACCATTAGCTAGATGCGCCACCTCAATCGATAAGGATTTTTTGGGAAGATAACAATAAGATGTGTCACATATTAAGTGGGTGCCTTTTATTACTACTTGCCCCACGTATCTTAACGCATAGTGGTACGAATATGGCATGAGATAAACGACCCTATGTTTCCTCCTGATTCACAATTTCACAAATTTTGGATAGCAAAGACCTGTCAGTTAGAATAAGGGCACGTTTTCTTGGGGGCAAAGGAGATAGGGACAAGATCATAACGATATTATTATTAGACTGTCGTGAGGGTTAATAAGGTTAGTTCCTCCCCGATCAAAAAAAAAGGTTAGTTCCTCAGCAAATTTGGCCCAGAATCGGGCTAATGCTCTGTCGTGATTCGTGAGGGTCATTAGTTTTGGCAACAAAGGATTTTGAGGCCTCACCTCGTTGATGTATTCGACAATAATCATAGACTCGCAAATTGGTTTATCTCCATGGACTAGAACTGGAATTTCTTGTGAATTGCGTTGTACTTTTAGAAGTAGAGGACTTTTATTGGTGATGTCTTCTTTTACCAACTCATAAGGGATGCCCTTAATTTTTAGAGCCCATATCACTCACCAAACAAAGGGGCTCACTCGTCCTAGCAGCCTCCATCATCTATTTATAGCGTTTATCAATAAGTGATTACTTTCTTCTTTATATCAAAAAAAAAGTGTTATAAAATAATATATAAATACTTATATGTATGTCATTGTATACATACCAAATACATACCAGATATATACATATTGTTATTATAAATATTGTAATGAAGAAAGAGAAAGATATGAATGAAAATGAACCGGGATTCATCCCGAGCTCCTCACCGGCGAGATTGGCCGGAATTTCCTTCCCCCAAACTTCTCCTTCAATCCATATTATTTATAATACGTTATCAGTGGTTTTTCCGAGCAGAAGACAAAAAAAAAACAGAAAAAGGGAAGGAAGAAGGAAGATGAACAGTGCGCCACCTCGGGTTACTGTTCATGGCAAAGAGTTCCGGGCCACCTCTCGTCTCACCACCACCACCGTAAGCATCCTCACGCCGTCGCCGACCTGACGGCACCTCTTCCGCCCGCATCCGCCGCTCGACGCGCCGCTAAAGGCCACAGACCCGCAGCGATGCCCGCTGACCCGCATGGAAAAACGGGTCTACCTCACGCGACGAGCCGCCACCCCCACTGCCCACCGCGACGTCGCCGCTCTGCTCCAGCCCGCCTCGCCGTCTCGCCCGTTTCCTCCACCTCTTCAGGCGTGCCCATGCTGCCGCCGTTTCCTCCCGCGAACGGCGACCCGACTGGGTCGGATCCATTTCGCCGCCCCTCGCTGCAGCCGCTGCCAGCCACGTCTCTACCTCCCTGCCTTCTCGCGTCGTGCTGCACCTCCTCTTCGTGTCGCTTGCTCGCCTCGCCGGCCCGACGAGCCCCGTCTCAGCCTTGCCGATCTGCAACCCAACGAAGAAGATGACCCGATTTAACAGTTTAGTCCCTGAAGTTTCGTTTTATGCAGGTAAGTCCCTGCAATTCAGTACTTAAGTAATTTATGTTCTCAATTTTGTCCTAAACGAATATATTAATGTTTAATTAATGATGTTATTGTGTGATTGAATGTTTAACTAATGTTGATCTTGGGAATTGAATGTATTATGAGCTCACGGTGAGTCCTGGAAATTAATTTTTGGCCGGTGAACAGTGTTTTCGGCCGGAATCCGGCGATGAATAGTAAATTCGGCGATGAATAGTAATTTTTGGCCATGTGAATAGTACTTTCCGGCGACTGCAAATAAAAATTTTGATCGAATCCGGCAAACCCAGAAGTGTTTGGCCGGAATTTGATGCCTCGGCAAAATAATCCGGCATGGTGAATAGAAATTCTCGACGACCGTGAATAGTAATTTCCGGCGACCGTGAAATTCGTCTTATCCGTGATTACCCAAGATTAATTCAACAGTAAATCACGGTAAATAGACTTCTACAGTCCGGTAAAAATCCAAAATTTTTACCCGGGCTGTTACAGACTACCCATCTTAAAAAGAATTTCGTCCCCGAAATTCCGTCTTATCCGTGGGTCCTACCACGATAAGATTCTGGCACACTCTGCCAGGTATCCAACCTCAACATGAGATACCGCTTATACCCTTAAGCGACATCTCATCCGCTTATAAATACCATATCTCATGACCGGCATACTCACAGACAGTCATGGATTCTCCACTGAGATCAAGAACTACCTCAGACTCTGAAAACAACAGCTACATCGGCGGCAGAGCTTTCCCAACAAGCTCCGATGAAGAGCCTCCAAAGAAACGCTTCAAGACCAACATCATCGGCCTGAAGGAGCACATGGTCGTTTCCCCAAAACGACGGAAGAAACGAGTCCCCAAGAAAGCTGAAGACAAGAAGGGAAAAGCAGTAGCTGAAAGCAGCACTCCGCAACAGAAGCTGACGCAACTGAACTTCTCGCTGAAGAAGATCAGCTCGGCGGTGGCGCAAATCGAACTGGCGTGCATGGAGCTCTTCCCGCACATGGAAAATGTCAAAAAGATTGTAAAAGATATAGAGAAGCAAGTAGCTCCTTAGAGTACTCCTTCTCCTGTTGTAAACCTTTTATGAAATAAATAAAACAATTTCCTTTTAAATCAAAAATTCTTGTGTTATGAAATCTCTTGTTCAATGGAAAATAAAACATCTCAAAGTATAATAAAACTTGACACTAAAAATATGAAATCAAACATAAAGAAGTCAAAAATAAAGCTCATTTAACAAAATCAAAACAAAAAGAAATTAAAACCAAAACATGTTTTCATGAACGGTACTCGTATCGAACGTGAACATCCACGGACCCAAGAAACGTAACGTACAACTAACGGTGACGTCCGTTTCGTCAACTCACACGGCGATGATCACGGGAGCGTCCTGTGTCCCTCAAAAGAAACGTTACCCACTTGTTCAAAATTGTCCGCATGAGCCAAAAACGTCTGTCAAAGCTCGCATCTCTCCACGGTGTCCGAACAGCTGTAAACTTGTCGCACATGCGTTCTACTCGAGGTGTGGTCCCATCTGTCTAGCCTCAACGATCACAAATGCATGTGATAAAAGATGTAGGAAAATATAGAAAAATCATAGAAAGAAAGGACAAGGTAGCCAAAAGAAAATCATGTGATGGAAAAAGGCTGAAAAACTCTGGCACGGTAATCCGAAAAACGCGTAAAGTGACAAAGCAATAAATAAAGCAACGGTAAAATTCAAAAAGCAAGATCTTGAAAATCAAAAACGGTAATCACGCTCTCCATAAGAGTGTAAAAGAAGGAGCGGTGATGTGTAAATCATCAAAAGTATTTTAAAAGCAAACAAAACACTCAGGCAAACAAAACCACAAAATGCTGAAAACCAAAACACCTACGCGTCCGAATCAACATGCCTGCTCCATCTTCAGTTTTCTTCGTCGAAGGTGCCAACCTAGGCAGAAGGAACCGTCTGGCGTACAGCATGGTCAACGAACGTGCTGAAGAACTACCGAACGAGCTCGGCAGGATGCCCCGTCTAGTCTTTGTCGACGAGCTCTACTCCTCAAGATTCTTCGTCACCCCAATGGAAGAGGTGTTCTTCCTAGAGCACCACGACACTCTGAGGACATCCTACTACGGATCGGCAAACTCCGTTATGTTCTTCATCTCTGAGAGGCTACAAGAGTTCAACCTGGAGTCCACTTGCCAAACTGTGGAGCAAGGTGCCTACTACCAACTCTCAATGACAGCTCAGAGCATGCCCAGAATGACTCGACTACCTCCAACTTGGCCAAAGGCACGACTGCTGGTGTGGAACTGCAGAGGAGTAGCAAGGCGTGCACAGGAGTTCTCACGTACTCTGAGAGGCTTGAAGAACCAGTACAAACCGAACATGGTTCTTCTGACGGAGACACAGTGGCAACCACGAGACGATCACGGTCTGATTCCACTCCGATTCCCTCAAGCTAACCGGTTCGAGATTCCTGGCCAACAGGACAGAGGCAGCATGTGGTTCTCGTGGAGCGATAGGGTCACGGTCAACATCAACAGTGACGCAAACAGCTTCCGTGTCAACGTCGTTCCAAACCGTTAAATGTATTTTCTTATTTTTATAAAATATCAAAAATCAATGTATTATTTCCCTTTTTATAAAATATAAAATATCAATGTAATATTTCTGTTGTACTTCCAATATTATCAATATCAATAATATTTGTATTTTCGCATATTTATGGCATCATTTACCTCATATGTGTATGTTCCGCGACAGTTGGCGTCCCTTGACTGGATCCATAATGCACTAACTAAAATGATATAAAATAATAAACAACTGGAGCGAACTATGCAAACAAGGACAACAATACACAAGGACTGCCCAACAAGACCTAACGCCCGCTCCGCTACCAAAATGAAGCGCCCCGACCCGTATTTACCGTACACAGTAAACACGTGTCGGAACTGTGACAACCCAACCCAACATGACTCAGCATACAATGTATACAACAAATATCCAGGCTCAACAGCCCATAATAAAAACAACAATAAAATCTCAACCGGCCCAATGGCCCAATAATAATAAAACAAGGCACAGCGGAAGACTTATGAAACTCACATAAACACTGTATGCGACACAAATGCAAACTATGGATCCGAGCCCTGTCCAAGGGATAACGCCGCAGCCTGTCTGGAATACACCAAGCCTGTACATGAAACAACTCATCCTACGGGATGAAAGCCCGCAGGTGAGGGGTGAGTCCGAAGTGCTCACGACAATGGAAAGACCATCAATATGGACACTAAAGTTACTCAAGGCCAAAAACAATCAAAAACCGACCAAAAGACTCAACAAAATCCAATTATCCAAGTTTATCTTTCCGGGCCCTGTCACGGATAAGCTAGGGTCGTACCAGGTTATCAACCTGTTCCTGGTGCCAGATTAAAAAGAACCCAGGGATAGACATCCCAAAAATAACAAACCGGGATAGACATCCCAAGCATAGACATGCTTATCACACGAACCCAGATCATGGCCACCACAAGCAGTCTCTAACCATCTGGTCGTACCTCTACTTAACACGTGACAATTATATTACCGTCATTAAAATCAAATCACAGGGATCAACATCCCCAACCAAAATACGGGGATAGACATCCCATCCAAAATACCAAGGATCGACATCCTTGTCACAATTCATTAATTATACCATTACTCTTAATCCGAAAAAAACACAGAAAATCAACACGGGATAAACATCCCAAAAATACCCAACAAGACTCCGGGATTAACATCCCGAACCAAAACACAGCAAAAGCACATTCGACAATGCACAATCATCAAAACATGATAACCGAGTAATATAGGCACATATTGAAGGAAAACCATCCTCACCTTGGCCGATTACTCAACTCCGGAAATAATGACCGGTCCGAAGCCGGCTCCTCGGGAAACTGCCCGATATCCAAACCTATACACAAATAATGTATACACATAAATGCACATAAGAGTATGTCATGATGCCAGTACTGCGAAATATACCCATCCCGGTTCTTATCCGTTATTATTTCCATTTATCGAAAATATTTAACCAAACGTGTATCCGAATATAATTTCGGTACCATACTCTAATTAAAACTCTTTTCAAAATAATTTCATGAAATAACTATAATTTCCAAAATAATAATCTACATAATTTTTCCAGAAAATAATAAACTATTTATAATTTTCAGAAATTATTTATATAGTATTTATCTTTTTCTATATACATATACAATTTAATTTTCCAACACAAAATATAATTAACTTTGATTTCAAAAATACATATTCATATACATATACCAAAATTATAATTTTTCAGACTAAATAATATACATATTAAATTTTCCAAAAATTATTTTCAAGGTATATACATATATTTTTTTCCAATTAATAATAGTTTCCAAAACAAAACTTAATTATTTATCAAAGCATATATATTTATATTTTTAGTAAAATACCAAAATTAAACTAACCATAATTTTCTCAAAGTAATTATATAATTTTTTTCAAAAATTATAAACTAGATAAATAAATACCTATATATATTTATTATTTCTTTTTTTTTAACTGGACTGGGCCATGAACAGTAAGCCCATGCCCAGCCCAGAATAGCCCAACAGCAAGCCCAAGATCAACCAAACAAGCACAGCCCATTAACCCAGCCCACAATCAAATATCCAACCCAATTCAAAAAACCCATAACCCATATTACTCGCGGGTCGACCCGTTACCACGACAGCCAAACGGGTCGTGCACCCTACTCAGCTCACCTTCGTCGACGGCGGCACAGGAGCAGGCGGCACGGCGTGAGGACGGGCGCGAGCACGGCGGCGACTGCAGGTGGGGGCGGTGGCGTCGCGAGGAAGAGGCGGCGCGAACGGCGACTTGACGACGGAGAGGCGCGCGACCGGAGCAAGGAGGAGGCGGCTTGGTGTCAGCGGTCATGGGACGAAGGAGACGGGCTCGATGGCTGCTCGTCGGGTCCGTCAGTGTCGGCGACGGCTCAGGTCGCGGCGGTGGCAGGCGAGGAGGTGAAAGGAGATGACAGGTGGCCGGCGCTGCACTCGGTGGCTCCTTCCCTTTTTTTTTCTTCTTTTTTTCTCTCTTTTCTCTCCGTTTCTCTTTTTCTCTCTATTTTTCTTTTTCTCTCTATTTTTCTTTTTCTCCTCTCTTCCTCTCTTTCTCTTTTCTCTCGTTTTTTTTTTTCTCTTCTTTCTTTTTTCTTCTTTTTTTCTTTTTTTTCCTCTTCTTCCCTTCCTGGTTCCTTCCCACCGGTTTTAAGCTTTTAATCAGTTTTTTTTTACTATTAGACTTGTGATCTCCAAATAATGCAAATCCGTCTGTATTACGGGCGAATCCGATCCGGACTAGAAAATAATAGATACCTCCTTAGTTATTTTCCGGTGTGATTTTCTGAGAAATTCCGAAACCCGAAAAATACCAACTTAGTTCCGAAAATCCACGGGAAAATCACGAACGCGGGAAAATCCTCAGTTTCGAAAAACGACTCCCGATTTACCTTGAATTAATTACCCAAGATTAATTCAACAGTAAATCACGGTAAATAGACTTCTACAGTCTGGTAAAAATCCAAAATTCTTACCCGGACTGTTACATATTTGCTTACCCTGAAGGAGCAATTCATTTTATATTCAATTTATTTTATGTTCAGTTTAAATTATTATGCATTGCAATTTATTTTATTTATTTTCAGTACTTTATAATTATTTCTTAGAATAATGCCTGATGCATTAGTCTCGAAGATGATGCAAAATTGACATCCACAAGGGGGAGAATTATATGTGTGTGGATGTTAATATAACATATTATGACATCTCGAAATAAAAAAAAATGATTAACACGCTCCAGAAGAGCATAAATTCGAATATGTTCCTGAAGAACGCATGTTTTAATATGATCTAGAAGATCGTATATTTACGCGAGTACAGTCACCCCCAGTAATAAAATGAATTATTGTGGATCCCAAATGAATTGACTCAGACTTATTCCCTGAAGCGAATAAGACAGTATAATTATTTGTGCCTGTGGGCGTAAATGAGATAATAAATGGAAAAGGCTCAAAGCAAATATGCATAGTATTATTACATAAACGGATACATAACTGGAGAACATTCAAAGAGGAATGGTTCCCATACATATGTTTTAAACAGTAATCTATTTGTTGGGTTCAACGTTAACCCTGAAACTCTGAGCCTAACCATTAATGTTGACCCTAACACTGTCGTTCCAGGAGAACCACATACCACCCCTGTTGTTTTCTCCAGGTATCTCAAACCGATTCGTTGGAGGAAAACGAAGTGGAATCACACCATGATTCTCTCCTGCTTGCCACAATGTCTCAGTAATCAGTACCATGTTTGGCTTGTATTGATTCTTTCGATCCCTTAAGGTACGCACAAAGTCTTGAGACCTTCTTGCTATACCCCTGCAATTCCACAATAAAAGTCATACCTTAGGCCATGTAGGTGGTAACCCTGTCACCCTTGGGACGCTCCGAGCCATCATGGAAACCTGATAATAACTACTTTGATTTAAAATTTGACATGAAGGCTCTAGCTGAAATTCTTGCATCCTAGCAGATATGAAAAACATTATAGAGTTAGCTGAGCCATAAAAATTTGTCCTGAGATTGCCTTGGTCCTCCAGGAAGAAAGTTTCTTCTATTGGAGTCACAAAGAACCTAGACGAGTATAGCTCATTTACAAAAACCAAACGTGGGATTCTTGCTAGCTCATTAGGCAGATCCTCTTGTTGTTCATTTACCATGCTATAGGCCAATCTATTTCTTCTGCCTAGTGAGGCACCCTCAACAAAGAAAACAGTAGCTGGGGAAGGCATTTTTGTCTTGGTTGAGTTTTTCTGTTTCTTTACTATGATGAATTTTTCTATATCTATGAGCTTTCCTGTATCTTCCCATGTAATCCTTCCCCCTTTTTATAGCCTGAGCATAGATAGCCAGGTGTCCCAAAAAGATCCAGAAGATTTTTCGGTGGATTATATTATTACTCAGAAAATTCCAAAGCTTTACAATCCTCGAGGATTTGCTTTTGGAAATGTCTGCCACTACATTAATTATTGCTCAATAATTCTGATCTTTTTGACATGAGTGGCAGGAATAAGCCTAATATTGACACATGTATTGCAGCTTGAAGCTAGCAGTTGAGTAATTGAAACTTAACATATCCAGCCAGAAGCTGGAATGCACTAGCCTGGAGCTAGCAATTTTAAGTGTTTAAATACACAGCTTGCGCAGCCTGAAGCTGGCACCAACTTGAAGTTGGTTCATGGATTTATTGTTTGGCATGACCGGATGGGCCATCCCGGTTCAATTATGTTGCACAAAATTTGTTTTGATCATTGATTGAAAAACCATAAGTTTTTATAATCAATAAATTTTCATATGTTTGTTTGCTGCAAAATTTATTATACGGCCTTCCTAAGATGAGAATGGCCTAGCATCACCAGCAAGTTTAAGAATAATTCAGGGACATGAACGCGGACTGATCAATCCGCGGTGTTAACCATTAGGTAATTTTTACGATGCATCGACTAGATGGTTTATTGTGTGACGAAAGTTGGCATAAGTGCGCACTTATTATGCCACTTGCGGGCACATATCCCTACTTATGTTACTAGACTATATGTCTAGATAATGCTGGGATATTTCATCAATAAGAGACTGTATGTCATTGGAAATAAACACAAACAAATCTGGGAGAACATTGACAATTGATTGCACGACTGTTGATGAAATATTATTGCTTGAGAAATTGATATTTTATATGCAGCAACACTGTGCATCAAGCCAACATGATGTTATAAGAACCCCCCCATTTAATTAATTAATGGTCACATACATAGTATCTCCCATCTTCGGACCTTGAGTTATATAATGCTCCACCACAGGGTTGTGAAATTGGTCCCTTAAAGAAGATTGGGAATCTACGTTGGGTATGTATCTCCATATATTATAAAGATAATTGAAACCTATGACAGGGGATTGGAAATTCATTTATAGCAATATTTGCTTATTAGTTGATGTTTTATCCAACATCAGCGGGAGAGAAAATAAGCAGCTGGATCAAGAAATTATTGAAGTGACTTATCAATATTTAATTTTTGATCCTCGAATATTAGTATGAACCTGAAGTTCTAAGAAATGATTCATTTGCAGAAGATTAGTAAGTCATTTGCCAGACATATTTATTTGAAATATGTGACTAAATACCAGCTGCAAATGCTCCTGTTTAAGATTGATGTTCCTGAAGAATAATATAAATATGCAAATGAATCTATAGATTATACTCGGTTCCAAAAGAAAAGAAATTCTCGATAGAGAAGTGAGAAAGTAAGAACTCCAGTAGAGGTTTGAATTAAAAGTCCTCCAGAAGAGGTTGATTCTCTGACACAATTGATAAAGTCCCAGAAGTAACTCAGGTACCTAAAATAAATGAGCATGATGAGAACTCAATTACAGTGTCAGGGATAAGATGGAATCGACGAGAAATAACCGTCGACGGAATACAATTTTAATTTATAGCACTAAATATTAAAAATGAGGATCATGAACCTACTAATGAAAGTACTCGTTGTATGATTGGCCAAAATAAAGAGATATAATTAAAGGCTGTGTTAGACTCGCTTATAAAGCGAGATATTTTTCGAACCTGTAGTCCGTACACCAGAGGGTGTAAAATTGATTAGTCGTAGAAACGGGTATTTGTGCGGAAAATATAAATGAGATATAAAGCACGGTTGCACAATGTTTTACCCGAACGACCTGATTTTAATTATGAGGAGATTTACTCCCCTGTGGTGGATGCAATTATTTTGATAAAGTCTGGCATTATATGAAAAAAATTAGAAAGGCATCTAATGAATGCTATTACAGCCTATTAATATGGATCCATAAGATTATGATATATATGTGTGATCCCTGAAGGATCTAAGTTGCCTGAAGCAACTGATTCCCGGGAAATTACAAAGTTGAACTAAATTGATCTTTATATGGATTAAATAATTTTTGAGTAAGGATATGTTTTGTGATTGGAACTCCCGAAGAAGCTTCCAAATACCGTGCTATTAGACTGGTCCTAGAGTATCCAGTCTAAGTGCAATATGTATTGCTTGTAATATAAAGCCTGAAGCTTTTGATTTAAGCCTATCGGCATTATATGTATTTGCTCTTATCTTCGGGGAACAACAAATGTGTAATCTAGTAAACCCGAAAGAGAGTAAAGCTGTTTTTGCAGATGTAGATCCCTTATTCAGTCCACATAAAGGAGAGACGGACATCAACCACAACTTTACACATGATATTGCAATATCATCGGGGCTACAAAAGCAAGATGGCAAGATAGACGCTCCAACGACAAAATCATGAAGATAATGCTACCTACTCTGTCCAATTGAAATAATGAAGTACCCAAAAGTGATCAGACATAATACACGTCACCAGAAGCTGACAAGGACAAATTGGCATCAAGCAATCAATGGAGGCCAAATTGAGGGGGAGTAGAATACGCACTGCACTCTTTTTTCCTTCACCAAGTTTTTATCTCACTGGGTTTTTCTTGGTAAGGTTTTTAATGAGGCAGTATCCCCAAAGCGTATTCTATCCATCAACACAATGACATCCATGGGGAACCAGAAACGTTGGCTGATGACATATATATTTATACGTCATCATGGATGACATGTCATGATGACATGTTTTTGGTGCTCTGGCATGTCTATTTGATGTATCATAAGGATTCTTAAAATAAATTATTATTCACTTTAAACTCAAAAAAAACTTAATTGATTGAAATGCACCAAGTGGGTATGCAACACATGTGCTCCAACTTGTTTAAATTAATTCCTTTCCTACACGAATACAAATCTAGAATTAAAATTTCTTTCTTGACCTTCAATTTCTGGGGTTATTGCCTTAATTTTTTTTTTTGAGAGATGTAAGTTACATGTTGATTGAATAATGTAATTTAACATGCCTATTTGAAGTTACGTTATGTACAGTGCACCAAGAGACACAACGCTTACAAATTATAAAGCACATTGGAATACACTTGTGACTTTACCCCAATTTTATGATGCCCATGCCAAACAAAGCAAAATTAGGTAGAAAACGGATAATTTTCTTACTTGTTAACATGCTTTTTGTCCTTTTTCATGAATACTGCGACAAAAAAAAAAGAAGAAGAGTGATGGTTTCGACAAAAAAAAAAAAAGAAGGAAGAAGAGTGATGGTTTCGAAAATAAAAAAACAGAAGAGTGATGGTGCATATGTTTGACACGAGTGTAGATTTCATATTCAATGGTGTTTGTACGATCCAGGAACTGCCAGCTTCTTCGTTGCTGAACTGAAGTGACGTGACATCAAGCCAGCAAAGAAGGTGACACAAATCATTTGAAAGGAGAGCTTCTTCCAATAATTATTTTTTTTATTGTAATGACCATTCTTTTATGATACTGGTTTTAAATTAACCTCATATCCTAACCCTATCCCAAATCTGGATTGGAACTCGGGTGTTCTCCTTAAACCAAATTGACCACATCATAATATGAAACCGCAATTACATGAGACGCAATTTCTTCCTACAGAAACCAAGGATGCTAATCACCTGGGTGACTAGTGAGTTTCATCACATAATCACGAAACCACAATTATTCATCATATATTTATGCACATATTAGGAAACCACAATTTCCCATAAAGACAGAATTTGTTCTTTATACACAAACAACAGAGTCCCTGCAAATTTACTGCGTGGCAGCTGCCTTTAGCAATACCTCTCGACGACCTTGATAGAACGCAATAGCCTCCCCCCGATCTGGAAGGTTTTCTTTAATAACTGGGACTTGCCTGAAATTTTCGAGCCATGAATACACGCGTGGGAACTTATGGGCTTCAAGCAGTTTGACCCCCAGTATTCCCTCTTCATGGAAGGTCAACCAGTGAAAAACTGCACCAAAGGCAATGTCAGCTATGCCAATCTGGTCTCCACCAAAGAATTTCTTGTCCCCTAACCCATAATCTTCTACCGTTTGTAACATCTCCAAGGTTTCCATCTTTAGCTTCTCCAGTGCTTCGTCTGTACTACTGAACATTTTCCAAACTGAGGCACCCTGCACCATCATTATAGTAAGATTGATTATTATATCTAGGCAAAAATTCTTTTGAAATTTCTCTAAGCTGGACGCCAAGTTAATAGTAGTAATAGACTAGAAATTTATCAGAATGAGGTTTTTCTAACAAGGAAGGAAAGACCAGGGTTACTTATATATAATGTCACATTACACCCACCTTATCATCTGCAAATTTGGCCCAGAAGCGGGCTAAAGCTCTGTCGTAAGGGTCATTTGGCAGCAAAGGATTTTGAGGCCACACATTGTTGATGTACTCCACAATAATCATGGACTCACAAAGTGGTTTTTCTCCGTGAACAAGCACTGGGATCTTCTTGTGAACTGGGTTATACTTTAGAAGCACAGGACTTTTAATGGTGGGATCTTCTTTTGCAAACTCATAGGGGATGCCCTTAATTTTTAGAGCCCATATCACTCGGTAAACAAAAGGGCTTGGCGATCGTCCTATCAGCTTCACTTCCGCCATAACTGAGATATGACAGTGGATCTGAAGTTTCTTAACTTGGTTTGCTCTGCCTCCTCGATCAGCTTTTTTATAGTGTCTAGTGGCCGGTCAACTTCTTGCTTGAGCCCTAAAGTAGTGGACTTAGTGGCATATATGGTACTGATTCTTTTTAATTGCCTTTTTTGTCATTTAATTTATTTATTTTCAAATGGGGTCAGAAAGTCTAACTAATTAATGAATTAATTGAAAGGGCAGACCACAACACTGAACATCAATGAATTAATGAGAACCCCAAATTCTCAAATATTTTTGACTAATTATAGTAGCTAGTGTTTCTCCTCATTTGAACATAAAGAATTTCTGATGATTGCTTTTCTTCTTTCGAGGGCAATAAACATTCGTTGTCGATGATCGGATCTAGTAGTATAATGCAACTAAAACATGGTTGGTCTGAGTAGTTCTTGGTCTCTTGAAATAAGGTTTCGCATTTAAAGTGTTTTATGGAATAAAAATCAATATCCAGAGGTTTTGTCCCTTAACCCAAAACTTCAGCGAACAATTTTAAGCAAGCAAGATGCAAGATTACGGGGCAGATTTGGGTGGGGAGCGAATCGTTCTTTCCTTTATTCTGACATTGTTTGTATCCAGAATTTTTTAAGCATACTGATTAATGGTTTGGTGGGGGGATAGAAAGCAAATCATTTCTTCATCACTTGATTGTTTGTATTTGAACTTTAAACATCATTAGTGGACGATTAGGTGGAAAGCAAGTCACGTTCTTCATATTGAGTTTTTCAATTAGAAAAATAAGAAAAAAAAAACACTAAAGTAAGTTGCAATTTTGAACAAAAGATGATAAACGTATATGCTTTTGAAAATGGGAAAGATCCAGTCGATTTGATAAAAGATTTTAAGTGAAACCAGAACAGCAGCAGCAGAATCTGATGATGGTGGTGGATGGGGTAGCGATTCGTGGCAGGGGATGGTGAAGACTGGAAGATGATCACTTGGCTTGAATCATGACATCCAGAGTTTTAGAAAATTCCTCAGGCTCATGGGTTTTGTTGTTGTGCCACTGTACCTCGGTGTGGTTTGTTATACGAGGAAGTGATGAAAAAGTTCTGAAATTAAACAACAGTTTTCTGATACTTACATGACTTGAAATGTCTCTTTCTTTTACAACTCACTATGGAAGTGGAGGAATGCTTGTACATTGAGAGCTTGGGAATGGATGAGCTACGTTCAGGGTAGCTGCTCGAAATGTCTCTTTCTTTTCTGATCTTCATTCGTTCTACTTGTGTACTTGAAACAGGACTACACTTATAGAATACCATGATTCCTTTAGGCTTTATAGTTCAGCATTCATGTCCATGCATGCTCAGCTATCTAACTAAATAATCCCTTTTCATTTGGTCTTTCTTGAATACAACAAGTAGATACTGCCTTTGTTTCCCTGCAAATTGTCAAGGACCGCTACTTATACGTAGCTCTTCAACATTTTTTTCTGAATCGTATAGTATGTCATCTCCTTCTCTGAATCACCATTAGATTTGACCGGCCACTAGTATAAGCTTTAACATTGGAAAACATGTTTTACCCCTCGCACACCATCATTATCTGTACTGAGCAAATTAAGAAGCATTGCTGCAGCAAGCAACA
This sequence comes from Turnera subulata, assembly GCA_028386065.3. Taxonomy (NCBI): domain Eukaryota; kingdom Viridiplantae; phylum Streptophyta; class Magnoliopsida; order Malpighiales; family Passifloraceae; genus Turnera; species Turnera subulata. The sequence continues at coordinate 19,938 of JAKUCV010005632.1, read as the reverse complement.
AGCATCAAATGCTCATTTAGCAGGCAAGAAGCTATCAGGAATGCACATATATGCAATCAGCTAAATAGCTTTTTTTTTTGTCAGAATTAGCTAATTAATTAGTTGATTCTACTAAGTACTGACCAGCATCTCTTTTCCTTTGTGTACATGTTATTACCAAAAAACTTCAATTTGTGCTCTTCTTATCAGTCATTTAATGTTTCTCTCCGCCCTGCTATACCATTATTTTTCACACCCTACAACTGATACATTCCCCCTACTAGGTTTTGTGCAGGGAAGTTTTCATTCTTCAAGTAAAGCAAGTTCCTTATGGATATATTGCTTCATAATCGGAATGTGGGGAAGTCATAATAACACCAAATTAAGCACACAATTACTCATAACAAAGCCCAGATAGTATGTAACATCTACAGAAATTCAGAATTAAGAAACAGAACACCTAAAGAATGATCAGCTACCACTGATACATGAGTTGGTATCACTAGGAAATTCTAGGGCCTATATCCTGCCAAGTTTACACAAGCTTGTAGTAACAGTTGCCTTCTTTGAGAAGAGTTTGATAGCCCTTGCCACAGGGGCACGTGAATTGGATAGTCATGCATTCCCCAGTCTTCTCCACTCTCACAGCCTCCACATTATCATTTCTTGAATCATTCTGCTCCTATCAAGAGAGTAAACAATCAAAATGGGCAGAAAATTAGGATCAAAGAACCAAGGCACCAGACTCCTAAACATAGGGAGATTGATTTCTCATGGCATTTTCAATTGAAACAGAACAGAATAGCAGAAACTAAAATGAACGCCCGTATATATGTATATACCTTAGGCTCCGATGCATAGATAGCATCATCTTCAGAGTCTTTGTCACCTTCCCCGTCCTTGATAAGTTCATTGCAACACAGGCTCATCTCTTCCACGCAATCCTTGATCTTCTTCAACACCTGACATTACCAATGATCACACCCCAAATCAATTCCAGAAACCTAAGTAAACCCTACCCTTAATCACTATTAACCCAAGATTCCCAACCCAACCCAGTTTTCTTTATACCCGAATAATAAAGAATTAAACGGAGTACATAATCACGCAAGCAAGAAATCTTCCTAACTACTTAATCAAAGGCAGAAAACTCAAAGGAAGTAAAAAGTTTCTATTAGACGACCTGGAACTTGACGCTTCCATTGTCATCAAGAACCATGCCCTTGGAACTGGAAGAGCGGGAAAAGCCCCTAGACGGGGACAGGTCCGACACAGCCCTTCTCAGCGGCGGACGGGGCGGCAAAGGACCACCCGTCTTGGACAGAGGCGTCATCATCTCCGGAGGAGGAGATTCTGGAGACAGGGGAGGCACCGGCGGGCGAGTGGGGTCGGAGACGCAGCGGCGCAGGATAGGGGAGGAGGTCCCGCCGGGGAACTGGATGTTCATCGGGAGTGGAATCATGGTGAAGCCGCGGAGGAAGGGAGGGGTGGAGTCGGGATTGTCGCCGCTGTTGGTGTTGGTTTCTCGGGGATCGGCGAAGAGTTTCTTGGGTTTCTTGTGGAGGTGGTGTTCGTCTTCGTCCATGGAGGGGAGTGGGACGGAAGCGATGGGGCGGCGCTTGGTGGAGGAGGAAGTGCGGGGGCAGCCGCAGGAGGCGCAGGAAGTGTGGTGGTGGTTGGTGGCGGGAGGGGAGGAGGAAGAGTTGAAGCTGTCACGGCGGAGGAGTGAGTGGTTCTCGACGGATTCTTCTAGCTGTTCTTCTGGGTAACACTCATTGTTAGGGTTTAGGGGTTCTTGATTAGGGGAGTTCATTTTCTTGGAGGTTAGATTGATTGGGTCAGCTGTGATTTCTGTGAACTGAAGAGTAATTCCCAGAGATGAGGGAGAAATAGGAGGTTTCCGTTAGGGAGGGGCTGTTATATAGAGAGGTTGGAAGCCGACGTGGCAGAAGCTAATTGGTTAGGTGGATGGAGTCTGTTGTGTTTTTAGCGCCAAAGGAGTAACTGTATGCATTTAGGAATTTTGCCGAGGCAGGTAGTTAGGTAGGTATTCAGCTATACTGTTGGGATTATTTTTGTAATTTTGATTCCATGCTAACTCTATTTATTAATACTATGGTGTTGTTTTAAGATCTTAAGCAATCAAGATTCTCAAAAAGAAAATCTTAAGCAATCAAAAAAGAAATGCTCGTTTTAATTGTTATGAATTATTGTCTTCTATTCCATTTCTATCCACTGGTCTCTTTAATCTACCAANATTGGAAGAAAACGGCTAGAATTCTTAAACCTATCAATTTGAGGCTTGTGAGGCTTTTGACGGGAGGACTGGCGGGAGGGTAATAAACTCTTTACTTCAGGAAACAAAGCCATTAACAAGGTATTATCCATTCTTTTTTTCCCTTTCCGGTATCCGAAATTTTATCCCCATTAATCCGACTTGAATCGCACATTTAGTTGTAACCTATAGTGAGTGAGTTCCTCTATAGAGATTTTCTACATATATAAAGACCCAACCTAAAACCTACTTAAGTGTAACCAAATTACTTACTAATTATCCCACGAATTATTGTTCATTCTTAAAAAAGTAGTTTTCTTAACTAGTAATATTTTTTTTTAATCTTTAATTAGGCCAACACTACTTGTATGGAATGGCATCTCTCTTAGATTGGGTTCTAATGGTCACCTGATTGAGGGTGGATTTGCAGTTATTTATGTAATTCCGATGTGCAAAAAAATAATATATAACATGATTCTTCTTTACAATTAACTAATATTAATAATAATTATCAAATTATATAAATAAAATATTAAACTAAAATAATTTATTAAATAATCAAGGAAGAGAAAATAATAGCAATTCTTCTTACACTTTTTAATGTATCCATTAATTTTTTTTATAGTTTTATATAAGAGTTTATATATATTTTTAGTTTAAATTAAATTTTTTGTGTTATGTATCGTGTAGATTGTATTGCTAATTTTTTTAAATAGAAATGTTAATGTAAATCTGCAGATATAAGTATATAACTTATTCATGAAATTCGTATAAAAAATAAAAATTGATTTGTATGTAAATTATAATGCTGCATTGGGCTTGACAAGTCTTTCTCGTCTTTATTAATTTCTATCTCAACTGTTATACTATCAACTTTTTATATCTTTATGCTTATCAAAAAAAAAATTATATCTTTATATAAAAGAAAATTGTAGCTAAGTTTGTAATAAAAACTTTTAACGATTTAGTTTTATCAAAAAAGTATGTTTCTGGTTTGGGGTGTTGTGTTGTGTATATTAGAATCAGAGATTTATCTATCCGGATGGGCAACCAAAAAAAATTAAAAAATTTATGAAAAAACTGGAAAAAAAACTCTAATTACTTAAAAGTTATAAGGAGTAATTTTTTTTGGATCGAATTATAAGGAGTAAATTGATATAGTGGTTATTAGTATTACCCTAGAGAAGAACGCAGAGCCAAAGACGAGAATTGATGAACTTTATGCGCCAAAAAAAAAAAAAAGGAAAACGCAGAGCCAATTGCCAAATTTTAGTGACTTCACATTTCCATCTTCCAAAACCCTAAACTCCTATATTCCAGAACCCCAAAACCCCAGACCTCTAAATTAAATCCCTACTCCCCAAATTTCCTCTTGCGCGGGCATTTATCAGCTAGGTAAGTCTAAATCTGCACACATCTTCCTCTGATTCTCCATCTTCTTCGTGTTTTTGTTTTTGTTTTCTCATTCTTCGTTCTAATCCTAGACGCTTGGTGTTTTCCGCTCTAGTATAATCTCAGCGACGAACTACAAATCTACGCTCTAGAGTAGAATTTATACCACATTTTCCTGCGTCTGCTTTTGATTGTAAAGATACAGATTGTTACGAGAGTGAATTCCTATTGTGGTTGTTTTCCTTATTCGAGCATTAACTCATAACTCTCGGCAATTGCTTTTATGGTGTTTGATATAGATCTTTGCCATTTGGTGCCAACTGCATTTACGTACTCACGAATTCTCCATCTTTTTTGCAGTTGAAAATGGGTTGGAAAGCTGCTGAGAAACTAATTAGGCATTGGAAAGTTCTCAGAGGAGATAATGTAAGGACGATATAAGGATGTTGTTGATTTGTTGTTGTCGCCTTTTATATTCTATCAATTGAATGCTGTCTCTTTCTTCCTTCAACTTTTAGTCTTAATCGTTTTCAGGTGATGATAATCAGAGGCAAAGATAAAGGCGAGACTGGTATTATTAAGCGTGTTATCCGCTCCCAGAATCGTGTTATAGTCGAGGGAAAGAATTTGGTGAGACCCTTTTTCAGGAAAAAATATTTGCTTTTTCTTTCTCCTTTTTCTAAGTTGTCAATATGAATAACTGTTGCTTCTCTTCAATCGTGAGAGAGATGATGATTGGGTTGTACCATTTATTAGAAGGTAGATAACTATGATATGTTTCTTTTGATCCTTGGATATTATGAAGCTTACTGCAAAGCACTGCTGTTAATACTCACTTTGGCACAGAGACTGCTATTCGTTCACACATTTATCACAATGTTTATGCATTGTCTGGTCCATATTGAAGTGACCATTATGGTTGATGAGATGTTCCATGATTCTAAAGTTCAACTGTAAATTACTCTTAGCAAGTTGGTACTCGGGCTTTTGAAGCAAGAAATTAGTTTTGCTTAATGTTCCTCTTTACCCGTTGTATAGATTTTTGTTTGTCCATCAACAAATAAATGGAGGTGTTTTTTTGTTCTCACTGGAATGTCAATTGTTGGGTGATAACTTTATCCTGGGAAATTTATTTTGAATTCCCTTTGCCTTCTGCATTTGCAGGTGAAAAAACACATCAAGGGTGGTGAAGGTCATGAAGGTGGCATCTTTGCTGTAGAAGCCCCACTTCATGCTTCAAACGTTCAAGTCCTTGACCCAATCACAGGGTATGGTGATACTTGAGATTTGCGTTAAAATGATTTTGGTGTTTATGTGGTATTTTTTAACTGAATAAAAACCACTGTTTTCTTGATGCAGCCGACCTTGCAAGGTTGGAATTAGATATCTAGAAGATGGTACTAAAGTAAGAGTCTCAAGAGGTCAAGGAGCAACTGAGACTATAATTCCCCGTCCTGAGATTTTGAAGATAAGGACAACACCAAGACCTACAGTTGGTAAGTTCACTAAATTACCCTTCCTGAGTTACGTGGTATTTTAAATCAACTTGCCTTTGGAGGCATGAAAAACTGCAGCATTAAGATTTGAGGCGCAATGTGTGTCATAAATTTTATTTTAATAATGGGTTCTCCAATCATACAGTAATGGCAGAGTGATAGCTGCAACATGAGTTGCTGTCTTTTAGGCAAATACCATGGCCTTAGTTGCTGGTAATGTTGAAAACTTTTCAATTGATTGCCAGTAAACTGAGGCACGGCCATATCTCTTAATCATGCATTTCTAACCCAGTTAATATTCATTTTGAAGTAAGTGATATACAAAAAGGTTTCGCTGGTAATTCTGAACTGTTGCTCACAATCTATAGCTGGTGTTGATCTGGGATTTATGTTACTCTATGATTATTACTAATGACCGAGTGAAATAGATAATGCAGGAAGAGTAGCATTCATGTTGGACATCTCTGAAACATAAGATAGTGGGTTTTTAAGGCAACTATGTTTTTCTGAATTTCATTAATTAGTTATTCTTGGTGATAGATTGTGCTCATTGGTACATTAGATGAACTTCAAACATTTATAAATGAGTTCTCCTTGAACAATTAGATGTATCAATGTCACATTATCAAAAAAAAGTTATATCAATATCATTGTTGAATCTCTTTAGAAAATTCTTTTTTCGTCTCTGCTTTTGAGTGTTAAGCTACCTTTGGCAATAAACTGAGCAAACATCGTTCAATCCTTTTTCTCATCCCAGCTGGTCCCAAGGATACTCCGGTGGACCTTGTGTTGGAGAAGACATATGATGCCAAAACTGGAAAGGGCATGCCTGATCTTTGATCAACCTGGTTCAGTTTTGTGGTGAACATTACGTTTTTGTGCTAGACAGATCCGGTATCCGGGTGGCAGCAGTACGAAAGCATGCGAGTTCTACGAGCACCTCTATGTGTAGAACTAAGATCTTCAAGTAGTTCTCTTTCCTCCTAGTCTACTAAATTAGCACATTTTGAGTTTTAAGAAGGCTGGAATGCTCGATGATTGTAATAAATTGGTAGCTGCATTCTGACCGATGTGCTGTTTTTGTTACTTGTATGATTCAGAATGTTTGCCAAATAGCCATTCACATCGAAATAGTAACAGGGAATGCGCTTGTTTGTGCCAGGACCTCTCTATGACAGACATAAGCGTGGAATTTTTTTTAAAGCCACATAAGCCTGGAAATTGGAATGATGCATGTTAGATCTTTGATTGACATTGAGATATGGAGTATAATATTTACTTGCTGACTGAAAGAATTTCGGATTTTTCAATTTTCTTGTTGGCTGTATTTTCTTCATCATATGTTTACAAATGGGATAATCCCACCGGAGGTCCTATAACATTTCTCGAAAATTCATTTGAGTCCTAAAATTCATTTGAGTCCTAAAATCGAAAAACGACTCATTCAAGTCCTATAATATTTAAAAAGAATACCGATTGAGTCTCCGTCCATGATTTTCTCAAATTTTCTGTTATCTTTAAGAATTTTTAGTCCCTATAAGTATATATAATATTATTTTAATCCTTATAATTCTCTAAAATTTTTGTTTTAATCCTTTATAAAAAAATAAAAAAATAAGAAAGGAGCGACTCGAAACACTAAATACATATATCTATATATGTTAGCCTTTAGGGTTTAGAATTTAGGATATAAAGTGAAGCAGTAAGCCGGAAATACTAAATGTTAAAATCCTAAATTCTAAACCCTAAATCCAAAAACTAAAATAATAAATTCCAAAAACTAGACTCTAAATACTAAAATATTAAAATACTAAACCCTAATTTTTAAACCTTAAATCTTAAAATACTAAACCTTTGTAACAGTCCGGGTATTTTTGGATTTTTACCGGGAATGTAGAAGTCGTTTTACCGTGATTTACTGTTGAATTAATCTTGGGTAATTAATTCAAGGTAAATCGGGAGTCGTTTTTCGAAACCGAGGGTTTTCCCGCGCTCGTGATTTTTCCGCGGATTTTTCGAACCTAAGTTGGTATTTTTCGGATTTCGGAATTTCTCGGAAAATCACACCGGAAAATAACTAAGGAGGTATCGGTTATTTTCTGGTCCGGATCGGACTCGCCCGTAATACGGACGGATTTGCATTATTTGAGTTCACATGTTTAATAGTAAAAACAAACAGATTAAAAGAAGCAGCAGCTGGAGGAAGAGAAGAGAAAAAAAAAAAGAAAAGAAAAGAGAGAAGAGAAAAGGGAGAAAAGAAAAAGAGAGGAGAGAAAAGAAAAATGGAGAGAAAAGAAAAAAAAAAAAAAGAAGGAGAAAAAAAGAAAAATGGGAACCGGAGAAAGAAAAGAGTGGAAAAAAAAAAGAAGAAGAAAAAAAGAAAAAGAACAGGGGGGGAGAGGAGCCAACCACCGTCGACCGCCCGCCTGCAAGCCGTCACCGCCCGTCACCACTCGCGTCGTGCTCCCCTGTTGCTCGCTTGCTCGCGCGCCTCCATCTCCAGCCGTGCCACCGCCTTGGACGAGGAGACCCGACTCGGACCCGCCACCTCGTGTCGCCGGTGTCGCTTCCTTCTCGCTGTGACATGACAACCGAGACGACAGCACAGCCGGTCGCCTCCTCCTCGCGTCCTCCTTCCATCGCTGTGCGCCGTCCTGCACCGCCTCTGCCTTCGTCGCCGACGCCCTGTGCTGCAGCCGCCGCTGCTCGTGCCGCCTCGCCTGCAACCCGAGGTGAGGAAGCGGGTTGATGGTGACCCGGATGTGGTCGCGGGTCGACCCGCGCGTCATATGGGTTAAGGGTTCTTTTTTTGAATTGGGTTGGATATTTGATTGTGGGCTGGGTTAATGGGCTGTGCTGGTTTGGTTGATCTTGGGCTTGCTATTGGGCTGTTCTGGGCCGGGCAGGGCTTACTGTTCATGGCCCAGTCCAGTTAAAAAAAAAGAAATAATATATATATATAGTATTTATTTATCTGGTTTATAATTTTTGAAAAAAAATTTATATAAATACTTTGAGAAAATTATGGTTATTTTAATTTTGGTATTTTACTAAAAATATAAATATATATGCTTTGATAAATAATTAAGTTTTGTTTTGGAAACTACTATTAATTGGAAAAAAAATGTATATACCTTGAAAATAATTTTGGAAAATTTAATATGTATATTATTTAGTCTGGAAAATTATAATTTTGGTATATGTATATGAATAGGTATTTTGGAAATTAAGGTTAATTATATTTTGTGTTGGAAAATTAAATTGTATATGTATTTAGAAAAAGATAAGTACTATATAAATATTTTCTGAAAATTATAAACACGTTATTATTTTTTGGGAAAATTATGGATATTTATATTTTGGGAATTATAATTATTTTATGAAAATAGTTTGAAAAGAGTTTTAACTGAAGTATAGTACCGAAATTATATTCGGAAATACGTATGATTAAATATTTACGATAAATGAAGATAATAATATCGAGTAAGAACCGGGATGGGTAATTTCGTAGTATTGGCATCATTGCATACCGAATATGTGCATTTATGTGAGTGTATATTGATTTGTGGTATAGGTTGGATATTGGGCAGTTTCCCGAGGAGCCGGTGAAGCGCCCCGACCCGAATTTACCGTACACAGTAAACACAGGCCGGAACTGTGACAACCCAATCAAATAAACCCAAGCATACAGTGTGAACCACAATAACTCGGGCTCGACAACCCATAATAATAAACATCAATAATAATAAAACCGGCCCATTGGCCCAATAAATATAACAACAGTGCTCAGCGGAAGACTTAAACTCACTAACACTGTATGCGACACATGCAAACTATGGATCCAAGCCCGTCCAAGGGATAACGCTGCAGCCTGTCTGGAATGCACCAAACCTGTACATGAAACAACTCATCCTACGGGATGAAAGCCCGCAGGTGAGGGGTGAGTCCGAAGTGCTCACGACAATGGAAAGACGATCAATATGGACACTAAAAATTACTCAAGGTAAACACACAGGCTAAACAGCCCAACCAAAAGACTCAAATAAAAACCAATTACCAATTTTATCTTTCCGGGCCCCGTCACGGATAAGCTAGGGTCGTACCAGGTTATCAACCTGTTCCTGGTGCTAGATCAAAAAGAACCCGGGATCAACATCCCAATATCAAACTCAGGGATCAACATCCCAATCAAACCGACATCAACATGCCCATCACAAGTAACCCAGATCATGGCACCACAAAACAGTCACAAACCATCCGGTCGTACCTCTACTTACCACGTGACAATTATATTACCGTCATTAAAAACCAAACTCAGGGATCGACATCCCTAACCAAAATACCGAGGATCGACATCCTCATCGCAATTCATTAAGTAATCCTTTATACTTAATCCAAAAGAAAACACAGAAAATCAACACGGGATAAACATCCCAAAAATACCAAATAAGCACCGGGATAAACATCCCGAAAACCAAACAGGACATCGGGATAAACATCCCGAACCAAAACACAGCAAATACAACATCCAACCATGCAATAACCATCAAAACATAATATCCGAGTAATAAGGCACATATTGAAGGAAATCCATCCTCACCTTGGCCGATTACTCAACTTCGGAAACTATGACCGGTCCGACGCCGGCTCCTCGGGAAACTGCCCGATATCATAACCTATACATCAAAACAACACATACTCACATAAATGCACATAATCGGTATACTATGATGCCCAAACTACGAAATTACCCATCCCGGTTCTTATCCGTTATTATTTCCATTTACCGAAAATATTTATCCGAACATATATCCGAATACTACCTCGGTACCATACTTTAATTAAAACTCTTTCAAAATATATTTTCATAAAATAACTATAATTTCCAAAATATTAATCTCCATAATTTTCCCAGAAAATAATAACGTATTTATAATTTTCAGAAAATATATATAGTATTTATCTTTTCTAAATATATATACAATTTAATTTCCAACACAAACATAATTACTTTTAATTTACAAAATACATATTTATATACATATACCAAAATTATAATTTTCCAGACTAGGTAATATACATATTAAATTTACAGAAGTTATTTTCAAGGTATATATATTTTTCTAATCTAATCATAATAATAATTACAAACAATACATAATTATCTTAATTAAAGAATCAAAGTATATATATATTTTTCTAAGCCCAACTCAGAATATTGCATGTAATTTTCCAAGATAATATTTACTTTTTTCCAGAAATTAATTAACAGAAATAATTACATAAACATATATATATATATAATTAAAAAAATAAAATAAAGCCAACCCGGATCCAACCCAGGAGGCGCGACCCGGGAAGGAAACGGGTCGGAAACCGTGGCTAACCTCGGGTTGAACGGCGGGGGCGGCGACGGAGGACGCGACAACGCAAGGGAAAGGTTGCAGGAGGACGGCGGAAGCGAGGCGACTCAAAGGGCGGCGAGACGCGTCGCGACGGCTGAGCAGGAGGCGGAGGAAGAGGATCCGCGGGTCTGCTCGCGGGTCTTCGGCGCGTCAGGGCGGCTCCGGCGGCGGATCAGCTCGGCGACGACGGGGGTGAGCTCGCGACGGCCCTCCGAGCTCGTTGGTGGCGGCGGTGCGGCGAACGGCAGCCTAGAACCCGTCGGCATGCACAGTAGCAGAGGGAGGAGGGTGACGCACTGTTCACCGGCCATTTTCCATTTTTTCTTATTTTCATTTTTCTTCTTTTCTTTCTTTTTTTTCCGAAATTCTTTTCTTTTTTTTTTCATTTCATTTCTTTTTTTTATTTCTTCCTCTCACTGTATTTTTTTCTATATTTTCTATCTCTTCTTTTTTTTTCTTTTCTTATTATTTTTTTTCTTTTCTTTTTCTCTTTTCCCTCTTTTTCTTTCTTTTCTCTTCTCTTTTTTTTTTCCTCTCTTCCTCTCCTCTCCACCGGCTCCTCTTCTCTTTTTATAAACTGAAATGTTACTATTACTCATGTGAGAGTAATAATACAATTCGTCCGTATTACGGGCGAATCCGATCCGGACCAGAAAATAACCGATACCTCCTTAGTTATTTTCCGGTGTGATTTTTCGAGAAATTCCGAAATTCGAAAAATACCAACTTAGTTCCGAAAAATCCACGGGAAAATCACGAGCGCGGGAAAACCCTCGGTTTCGAAAAACGACTCCCGATTTACCTTGAATTAATTACCCAAGATTAATTCAACAGTAAATCACGGTAAAACGACTTCTACAGTCCGGTAAAAATCCAAAATTTTACCCGGGCTGTTACAGCCGGCGTCGGACCGGTCATTGTTTCCGGAGTTGGGTAATCGGCCAAGGTGAGGATGGATAACCCTTGATATGTGCCCGTAATACTGTGTTTGTTTTGTTGTAAGATTGAACTGCTGAATTGATAATGTCTGTTATTTGATTGCTGTGGAATTTGTTGATGAGATGATTACTGTTGGTTGATTGACTGCTATGATGTTGACGTTGTTGTTGGTGTTAGACTGTGATATTGGTTTTGTGATATTGCGTTGAGAGTGATGATGAACTGGTCAATGTGGGTAATTGTGTGTTTTGTTGTTTGAATGAACTACTGAGAGGGTCATTGTCGGATATTTGACTGTTATGGTTATTGATGTTGCTGCTGTTGGACTGTGCTATTGGTCGTGTGGATATTGTGATGAACTGTTAATTGTGAATAATTGGTGTTACTTGTATGTTGAGGGATATTTGGTAATATGGAATTATGTTGGTTATTGGCTGCTATGGTTACGGTTGTTGCTGTTGCTATGATGTTGAGTTGCTTGGTTGAACCGTTGTTTGGCTGTTATTGGTTTATCGGATACTGTGTTGTGATTGATGTTGGACTGTGAGTAAATGATGTTATGAAACTGTTGAAGGATTTGTCTGTTGTGTAACTTGAGCTGATAGGAATTAGACAATTGTTTGGCTGTTATGGATATTGTGATTGTTGGCAGTAGACAGTGTTGTGTTGAATAATTGGAATAAACTATTGACTGTGGATAATTGAGAAATGGAAAGTGGAAATTGGAATTGGAATTGATATGATATGACGAAATATGTGGGAAGTAGTGGTACGACCCGATGGTTTGAAAATTAATTCTGGGATGCTATGGTCGGTTACTTAGTTTGGATACTTGAATTGGTTGGCATATTGTTGCTTGTGGTTAGGGTATACCAAATACCCAGTGGTTCGGATATACCGAATATCCGGTTGGCGTGTTGATGCCTGTGGTTAGGGTATACCAAATACCCAGTGGCTCGGATATGCCAAATATCCGCAGTGGCTCGGATATGCCGAATATCCGCGGTGGCTCAGATATGCCGAATATCTGGTTAGCATGTTGTTGCCTGAGGTTGGGGTATACCGAATACCCAGTGGTTTGGATATACCAAATATCCGGGATTTAGGATGTGGATTGGTTTGACCTAGCATCCAGAATTAATTGATAACCTGGTACGACCCTAGCTTGTCCAGTGACGGGGACGGAAGATAAAATTGGTAATAAAGATTAATGAGTATTCACTTGGTCTTGGCTTTGATATGATTTAGTGGGATTCCTCTATCGTGTTGTTCGTGTTGGTTTTCTCTGATATGTTGTTGAGTTGGATTCCTCTGTCGTGAAGTATGTGTTGGTTGTTATGGCAGTATCCTTGTGATGTGATTGTTTTTGCTTATTGTTATGATTGTTGTGTTTATTTCGAAAGTATTATGGTTGAATATATCACTGTTTATCTTTCGTCGGTGAGCGTTTCGGACTCACCCCTCGCCTGCGGGGTTTCATCCCGTAGGATGAGTTGTTTCATGTACAGGCTTGGTGGATTCCAGACAGGCTGCAGCGTTTCCCTTGGACAGGCTTGGATCCATAGATTGCATGTGTCGCATACAGTGTTAGTGAGTTTAAGTCTCCCGCTGTGCATATTGTTATTGTTGTTAGGCCATTGGGCCAGTTTCATTATTATTGATGTTGTTGATGTTGGGCCATAGGGCCATATTGTTGTTTATACTTTTGGGCTGTTGAGCCAGGGTTATGCTTTATACACTATATGCTAGGCCTTGTTGGGCTGGGTTGTCACAGTTCCGGCTTGTGTTTACTGTGTACGGTAAATACGGGTCGGGGCGTCTCATTTTGGTAGCGGAGCAAGCGTTAGGTCTTGTCGGGCAGTCTATGTGTGTTTGTGTCCTTGTTTGCATAGTTCGCTCCAGTTGTTATTTATTTTATATCATTTAGTTAGTGCATTATGGATCCAGTCGAGGGACGCCAGCTGTCGCGGAACATACACATAAGAGGTAAATGATGCCATAATATGCAAAAATACAAATATTATTGGTAGTACCGATATTTTGATATAAAGGGAAATATTAATATTTTGATTGCAAAGGGAAATAGTACATTGATACTTGATATTTTATAAAAAGGAAATATTACATTGATTTTTGATAATTTATAAAAATAGAAATACATTTAACGGTTTGCAACGACGTTGACACGGAAGCTGTTTGCGTCACTGTTGACGTTGACCGTGACCCTGTCGCTCCAAGAGAACCACATGCCGCCTCTGTCGCGCTGGCCAGGAATCTCGAACCGGTTAGCTTGAGGGAATCGGAGTGGAATCAGACCATGGTCGTCTCGTGGTTGCCACTGCGTCTCCGTCAGAAGAACCATGTTCGGCTTGTATTGGTTCTTCAAGTCCCTCAAAGCGCGTGAGAACTCCTGTGCACGCCTTGCAACTCCTCTGCAGTTCCACACCAGCAGACGTACCTTTGGCCAGGTTGGAGGTAGCCGAGTCATTCTGGGTATGCTCTGGGCTGTCATTGCGAGCTGGTAGTAAGCGCCTTGCTCCACAGTCTGACAAGTGGACTCCAGGTTGAACTCTTGAAGCCTATCCGAGATGAAGAACATCACGGAGTTTACTGAGCCGTAGTATGAAGTCCTCAGTGTCCCATGGTCCTCTAAGAAGAACACCTCTTCCATTGGAGTGATGAAGAACCGCGATGAGTAGAGCTCGTCGACGAAGACAAGGCGTGGCATTCTACCGAGCTCGTTCGGTAGCTCTTCAGCACGCTCGTTGACCATGCTGTAAGCCAGTCGGTTCCTTCTGCCAAGATTGGCACCTTCGACAAAGAACACTGAAGATGGAGCAGGCATCTTGTTTTTTTTGGACGTGTGGGGTTTTGATTGAACGTTGTGGTTTTGTTTTCTGAGAGTTTTGTTTGCTTTTGATGCTTTTGGTGATTTACACCTCACCGCTCCTTCTTTTATACTCTTATGGGGAGCGTGATTACCGTTTTTGATTTTCAAGATCTTGCCTTTTGAATTTTACCGTTGCTTGCATTTATTGCTTTACGCATTTTTCGGACCCAGAGTTTTTCAGTCTTTTTCCATCTCTTGATTTTCTTCGCTCTGGCTACCTTGTCTTTTCTTCTTATGGTCTTAATAACTTTTCTTGCATCTTTTATCACAAGCATCCGTGACCGTTGAGGCTAGACGGATGGGATCGTATCTCGAGTAAAGCACATGTGCGACAAGTTTACAGCTGTTCGGACATCGTGGAGAGATACGAGCCTTGACAGACGTTTTGGCTTATGCGGAAATTATGAACAAGTGGGTAACGTGTCTTTCGAGGGACACAGGACGTTCCCGTGATCATCGCCTTGTCAGTTAACGGATGTCTTCTTCACGAGGTTAACCGACGTCACCATTAACTGTACGTGTCACGTTTCTCAGGATTGAGAATGGACACGATCGAGCTAGAGTGCCGAGCATGAAAACATATCTTGTTTTAATTTCTTTTTGTTTTGATTTTGTTAAACGAGTCTTGTTTTGTTTTTAATTTCTTTATGTTGGTTATAATTCGTTTTATCGGTCCTGTTTTTAACATCATTATGTTCGATTTTATTTTCATTCATGACGGTTTTGTTATGTTTTAAATATTTTGTTTCTTTTCAATTAAATTTGAATTTCCATATCTTAATAAGAGAATTTATAATCTAAGAGATTTGATTTCAAAAGGAAACTTATTTTATTAATTCATAACAGTTTACATCGAAGAAGAAGTACTCTACTGAGTTACTTGCTTCTCTAAGTCTTTTACAAGTTGCTGGACATTCCTCAGGTGTGGGAACAGCTCCGCGCACGCCAGTTCAATTTGTGCCACCGCCGAGCTGATCTTCCTCAGGGAGACGATCAACTGCGTCAACTTCTGTTGCGGTGTGCTGCTCTCAGCTACCGCCTTGCCCTTCTTGTCCTCAGCCTTCTTGCTGACACGTTTCTTCCGTCGCTTTGGGGAGACCACCATGTGCTCCTCCAGACCGATGATGTTCGTCTTGAACCGCTTCTTTGGAGGCTCTTCATCGGAGCTTGTCGGAAAAGCTGTGCCGCCGATGTAGCTGTTGTTCTCGGAGTCTGAGGTCGTTCGAGAACGAAGTGGAGAGTCCATGGCTGAGAGTGAATGTCTCAGCTGTGAGGTTCGGTATTTATAAGCGGATGAGATGTCGCTTAAGGGTATAAGCGGTATCCCATGTTGAGTTTGGACACCTGGCAGAGTGTGCCAGAAGCTTATCGTGGTAGGACCCACGGATAAGACGAAATTTCGGGGACGAAATTCTTTTTAAGGGGGGTAGAATGTAACAGCCCGGGTATTTTTGGATTTTTACCGGGACTGTAGAAGTCGTTTTACCGTGATTTACTGTTGAATTAATCTTGGATAATTAATTCAAGGTAAATCGGGAGTCGTTTTTCGAAACCGAGGGTTTTCCCGCGCTCATGATTTTTCCGCGGATTTTTCGAACCTAAGTTGGTATTTTTCGGATTTCGGAATTTCTCGGAAAATCACACCGGAAAATAACTAAGGAGGTATCGGTTATTTTCTGGTCCGGATCGGACTCGCCCGTAATACGGACGGATTTGCATTATTTGAGTTCACATGTTTAATAGTAAAAACAAACAGATTAAAAGAAGCAGCAGCCGGAGGAAGAGAAGAGAAAAAAAAAAGAAAAGAAAAGAGAGAAGAGAAAAGGGAGAAAAGAAAAAGAGAGGACAGAAAAGAAAAAAAAAAGAAGGAGAAAAAAAGAAAAATGGGAACCGAAGAAAGAAAAGAGTGGAAAAAAAAAGAAGAAGAAAAAAAGAAAAAGAACAGGGGGGGAGAGGAGCCAACCACCGTCGACCGCCCGCCTGCAAGCCGTCACCGCCCGTCACCACTCGCGCCGTGCTCCCCTGTTGCTCGCGCGCCTCCATCTCCAGCCGTGCCACCGCCTTGGACGAGGAGACCCGACTCGGACCCGCCACCTCGTGCCGCCGGTGTCGCTTCCTTCTCGCTGTGACATGACAACCGAGACGACAGCACAGCCGGTCGCCTCCTCCTCGCGTCCTCCTTCCATCGCTGTGCGCCGTCCCGCACCGCCTCTGCCTTCGTCGCCGACGCCCTGTGCTGCAGCCGCCGCTGCTCGTGCCGCCTCGCCTGCAACCCGAGGTGAGGAAGCGGGTTGATGGTGACCCGGATGTGGTCGCGGGTCGACCCGCGCGTCATATGGGTTAAGGGTTCTTTTTTTGAATTGGGTTGGATATTTGATTGTGGGCTGGGTTAATGGGCTGTGCTGGTTCGGTTGATCTTGGGCTTGCTGTTGGGCTGTTCTGGGCTGGGCATGGGCTTACTGTTCATGGCCCAGTCCAGTTAAAAAAAAGAAATAATATATATATATATAGTATTTATTTATCTGGTTTATAATTTTTGAAAAAAAATTTATATAAATACTTTGAGAAAATTATGGTTAGTTTAATTTTGGTATTTTACTAAAAATATAAATATATATGCTTTGATAAATAATTAAGTTTTGTTTTGGAAACTACTATTAATTGGAAAAAAAATGTATATACCTTGAAAATAATTTTGGAAAATTTAATATGTATATTATTTAGTCTGGAAAATTATAATTTTGGTATATGTATATGAATAGGTATTTTGGAAATTAAGGTTAATTATATTTTGTGTTGGAAAATTAAATTGTATATGTATTTAGAAAAAGATAAGTACTATATAAATATTTTCTGAAAATTATAAATACGTTATTATTTTCTGGGAAAATTATGGATATTTATATTTTGGGAATTATAATTATTTTATGAAAATATTTTGAAAAGAGTTTTAACTGAAGTATAGTACCGAAATTATATTCGGAAATAGGTATGATTAAATATTTTCGATAAATGAAGATAATAATATCGAGTAAGAACCGGGATGGGTAATTTCGTAGTATTGGCATCATTGCATACCGAATATGTGCATTTATGTGAGTGTATACTGATTTGTGGTATAGGTTGGATATTGGGCAGTTTCCCGAGGAGCCGGCGTCGGACCGGCCGTTGTTTCCGGAGTTGGGTAATCGACCAAGGTGAGGATGGATAACCCTTGATATGTGCCCGTAATACTGTGTTTGTTTTGTTGTAAGATTGAACTGCTGAATTGATAATGTCTGTTATTTGGTTGCTGTGGAATTTGTTGATGAGATGATTACTGTTGGTTGATTGACTGCTATGATGTTGACGTTGTTGTTGGTGTTAGACTGTGATATTGGTTTTGTGATATTGCGTTGAGAGTGATGATGAACTGGTCAATGTGGGTAATTGTGTGTTTTGTTGTTTGAATGAACTACTGAGAGGGTCATTGTCGGATATTTGACTGTTATGGTTATTGATGTTGCTGCTGTTGGACTGTGCTATTGGTCGTGTGGATATTGTGATGAACTGTTAATTGTGAATAATTGGTGTTACTTGTATGTTGAAGGATATTTGGTAATATGGAATTATGTTGGTTATTGGCTGCTATGGTTACGGTTGTTGCTGTTGCTATGATGTTGAGTTGCTTGATTGAACCGCTGTTTGGCTGTTATTGGTTTATCGGATACTGTGTTGTGATTGATGTTGGACTGTGAGTAAATGATGTTATGAAACTGTTGAAGGATTTGTCTGTTGTGTAACTTGAGCTGATAGGAATTAGACAATTGTTTGGCTGTTATGGATATTGTGATTGTTGGCAGTAGACAGTGTTGTGTTGAATAATTGGAATAAACTATTGACTGTGGATAATTGAGAAATGGAAAGTGGAAATTGGAATTGGAATTGATATGATATGACGAAATATGTGGGAAGTAGTGGTACGACTCGATGGTTTGAAAATTAATTCTGGGATGCTATGGTCGGTTACTTGGTTTGGATACTTGAATTGGTTGGCATATTGTTGCTTGTGGTTAGGGTATACCAAATACCCTGTGGTTCGGATATACCGAATATCCGGTTGGCGTGTTGATGCCTGTGGTTAGGGTATACCAAATACCCAGTGGCTCGGATATGCCAAATATCCGCAGTGGCTCGGATATGCCGAATATCCGCGGTGGCTCAGATATGCCGAATATCTGGTTAGCATGTTGTTGCCTGAGGTTGGGGTATACCGAATACCCAGTGGTTTGGATATACCAAATATCCGGGATTTGGGATGTGGATTGGTTTGACCTAGCATCCTTGCGGGGTTTCATCCCGTAGGATGAGTTGTTTCATGTACAGGCTTGGTGCATTCCAGACAGGCTGCAGCGTTTCCCTTGGACAGGCTTGGATCCATAGATTGCATGTGTCGCATACAGTGTTAGTGAGTTTAAGTCTTCCGCTGTGCATATTGTTATTGTTGTTGGGCCATTGGGCCAGTTTCATTATTATTGATGTTGTTGATGTTGGGCCGTAGGGCCATATTGTTGTTTATACTTTTGGGCTGTTGAGCCAGGGTTATGCTTTATACACTGTATGCTAGGCCTTGTTGGGCTGGGTTGTCACAGTTCCGGCTTGTGTTTATTGTGTACGGTAAATACGGGTCGGGGCGTCTCACTTAAACTCTAAAATCCTAAATTCAAAATTCTAGATTCCTTAACCTTAGTGTTTTGAGTCGCTCTTTTCTTATTTTTTATTATTTTACAAAGGATTAAAATGAAAATTATAGAAAATTATAGGAACTAAAATAATATTATATATACTTATAGGGACTAAAAGTTCTTCAAGATAACAGAACATTTGACGGGATCATGGACGGAGACTCAATTAATGTTCTTTTTAAATGTTATAGGATTTGAATGAGTTGTTTTTCGATTTTAAGACTCAAATGAGTTTTCGAGATATGTTATAGGACCTCCGATGGGGTTATCCCGTTTACAAATGATGAAGATCAGAGTACCGAAGCGCAGAAAAAAAGAACCTAATGATGAGGACGCTGATTTTTTTTTTTTCCTGAAAACTTTGTCAACCACTTTACTGCTTTTTTTTTTTTTGGTAAAATGGAGGCCGTGAGGCCATTACACTAAATTTAAACTAATGTATTTCTAATAAATCTTTCCTGGGCAATGCCCATAGAATCAAGTCTTAGAGCTTCCCTAAGAGTAGGAGGTGGAGACTGATAGATCGCATGATCAAATGTGCTGCAACACCCGAGATTTGCCAAGAGATCAGCACAAGTATTGGCTTCTCGGAAGATAAGGTTGACATGAACTGTCCAAGGTTTGTGGAGGAGGGAGTGAATGCGGCTCACCAGGGCATAATTCCCATCCCTCGGGGGTTCTGAACCCTTTAGTAGACATTGAACTACTTTGGAATCAACTTCCAATTGTAGCTGTGTAACACCCAAGTCCCAAGCTAGTTCCAATCCCAACAACACAGCCCAAAGCTCAGCCTTCAGCGCTGAACAGATGCCCACATTTCTGGCAAATCCTGTCAAGA